>CM071140.1:2500-27500 GCA_036417725.1 Clanis bilineata
CGGGACCTATCCAGGGATACCCTGCGTTCCGCGGTGTGACCAATACTTTGGCGGCAAAACCCAAAAAAACAACGGACCACGTGGCACGTGGTCCGTGTTCCAGCAACCGGAGGCAGATTCAAGCGGTGCAGTAAGGAGCTGGGTGACGTCAGACACAGGGAGGCGGTTAAACCATATCAATACCTCAAGTACATTTTAAGATATTTAGTTTTTAAAAATTGGAACCGGTTTTTCGACGACAACTCTGAAAAGCGATCGATGACACCACAATTTTATTACGTCATCATAAGCGTATTACGGTACTGTACAATCCTGCAAATTTTCGGAATTTTCGGCCGAAAAACCGATTTTTAACATTAAAATAAGTGTTTATCTTGTATGGAGGGGGTGAAATTGCTTGTAACTCGGAAACTATAAAAGATAGCGCTGTTTTGACGAAAGATTCAGAAAACCATCCTACGGATGGTTTTATGAACAAAGTTATTTCTGACCTATAGAAAATTAATTGATAAAAATCTCCCCCCCCTCAGAAATTTTCTAAAAATTTTTTGGCTCCAAAAATAATAAAAACCATTTTAAACTAATATATTTTAGCTATATCCCACCCCTATATAGTTCTCAAATTAAAAAATTCAAAAATTTTTTTTCTTAAAATTCACTTTTTCCTTTATAAAATCAAAACTATAGATTGTTTTTAGAAACGGCTTTTGTAGCCGAATACGCCCCTCAAAATTACATCATTTTTCACAAAAAAGAAATTCAAAAAATTTCCAAAAATTTTCCAAAAAATTATTTCTTAGAAATATTGAAAATAGATAGGAGAGATCTGGACGAGTCAAACGAGCCCAAACACGGGTGCTTTTCGACATATAGATCCCGAGAAATCGAATTTCTAGAAGTTCGTCCGCCATATTGGCAAAAACTTTTAAGCTAAATATCTCCGTCGTCTTGGCAGATAGACTACCCGTGCTTGGGTTCGTTTGAATTGCCTCAACGAGATCCAACTAATAAGTGGCTCTACGTAGAGAAAAACGCTACCATAGAATTTGAATAAAAATTAATAGGAAATAAATTAAATAACTGACTCACCTGCAAGTGCTCTCCGGGGGACACGCTGCCCGGGCCGACCTGACCGACTCTACATAGGTAGAGTCAAACAAAATCGGCTGTTGGGCAACAGTAGCCCTCTGGCGAACACTAGGTACTTACCTTACCGTTGATCGGTGACTCCCGGCTGCTACCGCGACCTGGAACAAAAGAAAAAATTAATAAATTGTTAGAGTGTAACCTTAGAGTAAGTTAGCTTAGAATAGTGTATAAGACTGTGCTTTTTACGAGCACTCGCTGTGCGACAGCAGCACGATATACGAGCTGCTTCCTTGTAACTTGTGACCCGTTAGCGGAATAACATAACAGACCCCCTACGAGCCATATACACTTGTAGGGATTTATAGCTTCGGACGCATTCCCCTAACAATCCTCCTCAGCCTTTAGGATGTTTGGATTCCGCACACCAGCAAAGGAGATGAGGCCGCAACCGAAAACCCCTGTCAGAGGCAGTCCGGGGGAGCCCGGAAGGATGACGGTGGCGGCTGCCCGGCGGAGCCTGGAGGCTCAGATCGAAAGATCTGAGGAAACGGGCCTCGCCGGACAGTCGGGACCGAAAACCACCAAGGCCCCCACGGACCCCAAAGACACGGGCAGGAGTACGATAGTCTCACCCAGGAACATGTTAACACCGGTTAACAGAATGAAAGAGGCAAGAGCTTGCCTGCAGAAAATCAAGAACCAAATTAACAACAGCCGAAATCTGAAAACGGAAATTCGAACGGATGTTCTTGATGCGGCAGACAAGCTTTATGCACTCATAAAAGAAAGTGAGGCGGAAAAAGGAATAGGAGAAAGAAAAGGCAGCAAAGACTCAGTAGAGCTGAAGAAACATGAAACGGAAATAGGACAGAAAAAGGACAATTACAACAAGGACATACTCCGAAAGCTAGAGGAGCAAAGTAGGATGATCAAGAAAAACCAGGAAGAGTTGGAAAAAA
This sequence comes from Clanis bilineata, assembly GCA_036417725.1. Taxonomy (NCBI): domain Eukaryota; kingdom Metazoa; phylum Arthropoda; class Insecta; order Lepidoptera; family Sphingidae; genus Clanis; species Clanis bilineata. Next base: position 4,549 of record CM071140.1, read on the forward strand.
TTGGGGAACAAATAAACCAACACAGGGAAGAGTGGAAGGAAGAAAAAAAGGAGGTACGAACTTATGCCAATGTGGCGGCTGGAAAGCGGGCGAGGGAACAGGAGGAGGCAGTTATGCACTCTGTAGTGATTACCGCCGCGGACCAGACCGTCACAGGGGAAGAAGTGTACGAAAAGCTCCGAACCACTCTGAACGCGAGGGAGGAAGGACTCAGGATAGACAATATTAGAAAAGCGAAAGATAGAAAAATCATAGTCGGATGCAAGTCAAAGGAGGAATTGGGCAGGATTAAAGACCGGATCAGAGGAGCAGGAAGGGACTTAAGAATGGAAGAGATGAGAAACAAGGACCCAATGATCGTCTTGAAGGGTGTCCTAAATTACAACAAAGACAAGGACATAGTCAAGGCGATACTCGTCCAAAATAAACACCTCCTGGAGGGAATGAGTGTGGACAGCTCAAGCCTGAAAGTTAAATTCAGGCGAAGGGCTAGGAACCCACTCACATCCCATGTGGCACTCCAAGTGCCACCGAAGCTGTGGAGGCGATTTTTGGACGAAGGCTCGATCCACATCGATATACAAAGGGTACGAGTAGAAGACCAATCCCCCCTCATCCAGTGCTCGCGGTGCCTGGGCTACGGGCATGGGAAGCGGTTCTGCCGAGACGTGGAGGATGCGTGCAGTCACTGTGGGGGTGCCCACCACAGGTCGGAATGTGCCGACTGGTTGGCGAAGGCGCCACCGACGTGCTGCAACTGCACCAAGGCCAGGATCGGCGGCGCCGATCACAGCGCGTTTAGCCCAGAGTGCCCTGTGAGGAGGAAGTGGGAAAGTCTGGCGAGGTCCGCCGTAGCATATTGCTAAGGTGGATCCCAGGAACCCAGATCAGACGAGTTCTCCAAGAGGCGCGGAATCGACACTCTTCGCTCAGGCCAACCTGCAGAGGAAGCAATTGGCAACAATTGAATTCCTCCAGGAAGCCGAAAAGCGGGGTGTCGGTATAGCGCTACTCCAGGAGCCCTATGTGGGGAGTCAAGGTAGAGTGAGGGACCGCCGGGGAGTGAGGATTTTCCAGGGAGGGGGAGGGCAGGGGGGGATCACCAAGTCAGCCGTTGCAGTATTCAACGATGACTGGGTGGTCACCCAATGCCCATCCCTGACCACAAATAACATCGTGGTGGTCAAAATCCAAACTGGAACTCATGGGCTAGCGGTTATCTCATTCTACTTTGAGCCGGACAAACCCATAGGGCCATACCTGGAGCAATTGGGGACGATAGTTGGAAAACTGGGCTCCTGCAGAATCCTCATAGGGGGCGACACCAATGCCAAAAAGCATTTGGTGGGGTGCCGCGGACACGGATAGTAGGGGAGAGGAGATGGCAGGCGTGCTGGAAGAACACGGATTGCAGGTGCTCAACGACGGCGAAGCTCCAACGTTTGAAACGGTGAGAGGAGGCAAACTCCTCACGAGCCACATTGATATCACGGCATGCACTTCGGACCTCCAGGACCTGGTGAAGGACTGGACTGTTGATGACTCTATGGCGAGCTCGGATCACAACGCTATAACATTTAGGTTATATAAAAAGAAAGAAATATATAATAAACCAAAACTAAAATCCACCCGAAAATTTAATACTAAAAAGGCTAATTGGGCCAACTTTGATGAAAAATTCGCACAATTAGTACAGGAGGAACACATAAATGAAATAGAAATTAATAAAATTAAAGATAAAACACAATTAGATATTAAAATAGAAAAATATATACACACTATTATAGAAACATGCAAGAAAACAATACCTCTCATAAAAATAAAAAACAAAATGAACTTACCGTGGTGGTCCGAGAAACTCGCCAAGATGAAACAGGAGGTCGTCACCAGGAAGCGGAGAATCCGATGCGCAGCGCCGATCCGGAGAGCCAAGGTCGTCGATGAGTACCTGAAATCAAAAGAAAAGTATGAGACAGAAGCCAAGAAGGCACAGATAGAGAGTTGGAAGGAGTTCTGCAAAAAGCAGAACAAGGAGAACATCTGGGACGGGGTGTACAGGGTAATGGGGAAAGTGTTCGGAAAGCAAGAAGACCTGCCATTGACTCGGGATGGTGAAACCCTAAGCGCGGTGGAGTCGGCGAAGTTTCTGGCAGAAACATTCTATCCAGACGACAAAGTTGATGAGGACAACGCAGACCATCAGCGGACAAGAGAAAAAGCTGCGCGAGTAAATGAGAGAGTCGATGATGAACACCATGACAAGCCATTTACACTGGACGAACTATGCGCAGCTGCTAACAGTTTTAACGCCAAGAAAGCCCCAGGAGCAGACGGCCTTACGGCCGATATCTGCAAGCAAGCCGTATATAAGTACCCAGAATTGTACCTTTCGCTGGCAAATAAGTGCCTCGAACTGGGCCACTTCCCGACCATCTGGAAGGAGGCGACGGTCATAGTCCTCCGTAAGCCTGCAAAGGAGGACTACACCAACGTGAAAGCGTATAGACCGATAGGCCTTTTGCCGGTGATGGGTAAGATACTGGAGAAGATGGTGGTGGGGCGAGTGAGGTGGTATTTGCACCCGAGGACTAGCCCCCGACAGTATGGCTTTATGCCGCAGAGGAGCACCGAGGACTCCCTCTATGTACTAATGAAGCATATACGGCAAAAACTTTCTGAAAAGAAAGTTATTGTCGTCGTTTCATTGGATATAGAGGGGGCCTTCGATAGCGCCTGGTGGCCGGCAATCAAAGTCAGACTGTCGGAGGAAGGATGTCCAATAAACATCCGCCGGGTCATAGATAGTTACCTCGAGAGCAGGAAGGTCCAACTAAGGTACTCCGGTGTAGAGTATGAAAGGTGGACCTCCAAGGGATGCGTGCAGGGCTCCATTGGAGGTCCAACTTTTTGGAACCTGCTCCTCGACCCACTACTATCAGAGCTTGATAGACGGGGCAGTTACTGCCAGGCCTTCGCCGACGACGTAGTGCTAGTATTCGATGGAGCGGTTACGAGCGAGGTCCAAAAACAGGCCAATGCCGCACTAGCCTATGTGGGGGATTGGGGTGTCATGAACAAACTCAGGTTCGCGCCAAATAAAACAAAGGCAATGGTGATTACGCGAAAGTTGAAATATGATACCCCAATCCTTCGTATGGGAGGTGTGGACATTGGTCTCGAGAAAAAGATAAGGATACTGGGCGTCACCATCGACAGTGGACTGACATTCAGCGCCCACGTGTCCGATGTTTGTAAGAAGGCGATTGCCTTCTACAAGCATCTGTCACGGGCGGCAAGGTTGCAGTGGGGCCTGAGTCCGGAGGTTATAAAATTGTTATACACCGCAGTAGTCGAGCCGACGATCTTATATGCCGCCAGTGTATGGGCTCCGGCGTCGCGAAAACTGGGCGTGAGGAAGCAGCTCGCTGTCGTACAAAGGGGATTTGCGCAAAAGCTTACGAAGGCCTACAGGACAGTTTCACTCAACTCGGCCCTATTGCTCGCCGGGATATTGCCCTTAGATATTCGTGCAAGGGAAAATGCTTCCCTGTACGAAATCAAAAAGGGCTACTCCCGGCGAGTAATTGGGGATCGGGAGGTGGAACGTCCTGTGGCCTTCGATAAGCTCGAACACCCTGCGCTACGCAGTACTGTGCAATACCGATGTCTGGTGGACGGTGCAGAAGTGGACCAGGTCATAAGTACGGGCCACGTTATATATACGGACGGCAGTAAAATTAACGGAAAGGTGGGTGCGGCGTACTCCGTCTGGAGAGATGCTGCCGAAATAAAGAACAAAAAATTAAAACTGGAAGCGTTCTGCACCGTCTACCAGGCAGAAATGGTGGCCCTCCACAGGGCGGTGGAAGAGGCAGCGTTGGTCGGGGGGGGACAGTGCAGTATCCTGAGCGATTCGAGGGCAGCCCTCGAAACTGTTGCGGGCGGCTCTTCCCTCCATCCCCTGGCGTTCAAAATTAACAAAGCGTTAAGAGCCAGCAGAGAACGCGGCAGAATCGTGCAGTTATTCTGGATAAAAGCCCACGCAGGGACGGAGGGAAACGAGCGCGCAGACGAATTAGCGAAGGATGCTGCACTGAACCTCAAGGTCAAACCATGTTACGATAGATGTCCCGTTTCATTCGTCAAGAGACAGATCCGCATGGAGTCAATTGACGAATGGAACGGGCGCTACGTACAAGGAGAGACCGCCTCGACCACGAAGCTATTCTTCCCGAACGCTGTGGAGGCGCACGGTATCATTAAAAAGATACGCATCGACCCGATTGTGACGCAGGTGTTCACGGGGCACGGCGGATTCTCCGAGTATTTGCATCGTTTCAAATGCAAGGAGAGTCCGTCGTGCATCTGTGACCCTGCGAAGGGGGAAAGCATAGTACATGCGATAATAGAATGCCCTGTATATATACGTAGTAGGATAGAATTAGAGATACAAATGGATATAGAGATTAAGATAGATAATATAAGTAAGATTATGATAGATAAGGAAAATAGAAGTAAGTTTATCGAATATTGTAAGAAAATAGCAATTAATGTAGCAAGTAGAAATAAGTAAAAATAGGTTAGGCTAGATATATAATTGTGATTATATATTGTTAGCAACTGTGTTTAAAGTAGATTATAAGATAAACAATAAATAAACTAAGGTAGATAAGATAGAATAAGATAGAGTAAGAGATTATTGTATGTAAATAAAGAAAATAAAAGAAAGTCGTTCCATTAGGTTAAGAACATAGCTAGGCCAAATAGGCAAAGTAGGAGTAGTAGGGCTCCCCAAAGAAGGGAATAGGTGTAGGAGGTAAGTGAACAGAGAGAGACTGAAAGACTCTGACGAAAGTTAGGGGAACGAGAGTGGGGCATAGCGCCCCACACTAAAAAAAAAAAAAAAAAAAAACCTAACCTAACCTAACCTTTTTTTTTTTTTTTTTTCGCGGGGAAAAGTGTTTTACCACTGCCGCCGCGCCCGGGGGGGGGGGGGGGGGTGGACGCGGCGGGTATGTCGGGTTCGCCGGCCTTACGACCCAGCGCCGTGATGCCCGGGAGAGATGGTCGACATCCGGGCGACGCTGGGCCGCGTCCCTAACAAATGCCCTACACCGGCAATACCGACTAAAAACCCCGCGGTGGCCTACTTCGGCGCATGAGTGGGGCGGCCCCGGGGTATCCAGAGATAGCCTCGGATTGCTACCGGAACCGCCCCTGCGCGGTGCCGCCTTGCGGCCCGTCTCCGATTTGGGGGGGCTCAGAAGCCCCCGCCGCCGAAGGACGCCCTCGGCGTCTACGGCAGCACGAGGCCGACCGTCCGTGCTGCCGTCCGTCCCGGGGTCGCAAGTACGATAGTACTATAAGGGGCGCACAGCCCCCCGCTGCGCGCCCGCGACCCCGGAAGGCCCCTATTAGTCGCCTCTTACGACAGGCAGGGGTTACCGTGGTGGGATTCTCCAAACGCCCCCATTCCACAGGGCGGGAGACGCCGGTCAGTCGTCCACCCGGCGCCTCCTACGTCTCCTTTGACGGCGGGCGGGATCGCTCTGCTCACGATCCCGCTCGGCGCTCTCCTTCTGCGAGATGACGCGCTCACAGAAGGAGACCACCGCTCGCCATGACCTCCGGCTGCCGACCATGGCGGACACCACGGCCGGCAGCGAGAGGTCTCCTCCGACGACTGCTACGAGAGCGCTGCGCTCCTCCACCCAGGCTGGGCACTCCTCTAGAGTGTGTTGGGCCGTGTCCTCGCGGCAGTTGCCACAGTGGTGGCACACGGCGGACGCCTCTTTTCCGGCTATACGACACAGGTACGAGCCGAAACACCCGTGGCCCGTCAGCACCTGTGTCAGCCGGAACGTAGGCGCACCGTGGCGCCTGTCTAACCACTCTCTTAGGACAGGTCGCACTGCCGCGACGGTCCTCAAGCCCGAACTCGGGCTCTCCAGCCTGGCATGCCACTCCTCCACGGCGGCTCTGCGGAACCTGGCCGCAATCTCCCTCGGGGCAAGCCTCTCCCGATGACGGGACGCCCCCTCCCGCCAGTGGAACGCTGACGAGAGGGACCGGGCGTCCAAGTCCCAAGGGAGAGTGCCGGCCAACACGCAGGCCGCCTCGTGGGAGACCGTGCGGTAGCCCCTGATTATCCGCTGCGCCACCAGACGCTGCGGTTTGCGCAGCAAGGCGACACAGCGGGCGCTCAGGGACCCGGCCCATACGGGTGAACCGTACAGGGCCATGGACCGCACGACTCCGGCGTACAGACTCCGGCAAGGGTTACCGGGACCTTCGAGGTTCGGCAGCAGGCTCCCAAGCGCGCCCGCTGCCCGCACCAACTTCGGCGACAACATCTCAAAGTGGGCGCGGAAGTCCCACCGGCTACTCAATATCAATCCCAAATACTTCATTGTGGTGCCGATGGGAATCCGCACCCCCTCCACAGTTATGTGAGCCCCTGCAGGTGGCCCACGCCGAGGCCCGTGAAAACACAGGGCCTCGGTTTTCTCCAGTGCCACCGAGAGGCCCAGTCGCCGAATCCTGCCCACCACCTGTTCGGTTCCGAACGAGGCGAGCAGGATGGCATCCTCGAAACATCCCGACGTCGCTGTCACCAGGGTGTCGTCCGCGTAGCAGACGACAGCGACGCCTCGGGGGTTGGTACCACGGAGAACCCAGTCATAACCGATGTTCCACAGTAGCGGGCCCAGAACTGAGCCCTGTGGAACACCGGCAGACATGGCCCTCCGGTGCCACCCAGCGGCGCCCGGATACACTACATACCTATCAGATAGGTACGAGTGCACCAGACGACGCAAATAAAGTGGCACCATGTGGTACCGCAGTGCCTCATGTATGCAGGCCCAGGGCAAGGTGTTGAAGGCGTTGGCGATGTCGAGCGACACCGCCACCACCACCTTACCCCGGGCAACTGCATCCTCCGCGTGCGCCTTGACCCGCAGAATCGCATGCACCGTGGACCGGCCATGCCGGAAACCGAACTGGCAGTCCGCCAAGTCCGGCCCGGCCCCCTCTAGGTGCTCGACGAGGCGAGCGTGCACGATCCGCTCGAAGAGCTTGCAGACCTCGTCGAGCAACACGATTGGCCGGTAGGCCGATGGCGATTCTACGGGTCGACCCTCCTTCTTGAGCAGGACCAGCTTTCCGGTTTTCCACCGGGATGGAAACTGGCCCTGCTCCAGGCACGCGGAGAAGAGGCCGCGGAGCCTCGCTCCCAGATGCTCGACGGCTAACACCCATGCGCGTCCGGGGATGCCGTCGAGACCCGGGGCGGCTTTCTTGGCCCGCAGCCGAAGCACCGCCACCCTCATTTCTTCGGGTGAAACCTCCGAAATAACCCTTGCCGAATCCAACGACGACGGCGTCGACGAGCGCGACGCCATCGGTGGAGGAGTGACATCCTCCGTGGCCGGGAACAAAGCCGCGACGACCTCCTGGACGAGGTCGCCCCGGAGACTCTGCGTCAGCGGGGGCGCCCATGGGCGGAGCTTTCTCAACGCCACACGGTATGGACGCCCCCACGGGTCGCTGTCGAGAGTGCTCCGGGACTCTGCCTGAGCCGCGGACTTTGCCCTCGCGATGGCCACGTGCAGCGCTCTCTTAGCCTCCTTGTGGAGGCCGTGAAGCAGCCGCTCCTGGTCCTCGTCGCCGGGTAGACGAATCCGGCGACGACGGTGCCTGGACAGCTGACGGAGGGCGGCTACGCAGGACGCGCGCAGCCGCGTGAGCTCCGCCGACCACCAGAACACCTGGCGCTTCTCCGGGAGGCGTCGGACCCGGGGCATGGCAGCGTCGCAGACGCGCGACATCGCCGCCCCGAACCACTTCGCCTCCTCCTCGACCCGTACCGGCCCGTCCGGTACGGGCACCAGCGCCTGGGCCAGAGCGGCCTCCTTCAGGGCCTCAACACCGAGGCGACTTAAAGCCCAGCGTGGGCCGTCCAATCGCGGGACGGTCGGTCCCCCACCCGACCGGGTGGTTGGAGACGAGGTGACGTCGAACCGAATGTATCGGTGATCCGACAACGTCTCCTCGCCCACCAGGACCCTCCAGTCCCGGACACGGCGGGCTAGGGCCGGGGTGGCGAACGTGATGTCCACCACCGAACCGCCGTTATGCCTCACGCACGTGTCCTCGGTCCCGCGATTCACGACGGCCAAGCCGGACGAGATCGCCCATTCCTCCAGGGCCTCGCCGCGCACGTCGGTCGCCGACGAACCCCAAGCCAAAGACTTGGCGTTGAAGTCGCCGGCGACGAGGACGGGGCGAGGCTGACTGTCTTGCACCACCAGGGCCCCCAGCCGAGTGAGGAAATGCTCAAACTCGGCTTGGGATCTATTGGGGGAGAAATACACTCCCACAATCCAGACCCCCCCCAACAGAACCGCCACACATCCCGAACCCTTCGCTACTTTTTCAAAGGGCTGGGAGCCGGCGGCGCCCCGGGTGATGACGGCCACCGAGCCGTCCAGGTCCCCTGCCCAGTCGTCCCTGGGGGGAACAAAGTACGGCTCGGCGACCACAGCCACTTGTATCGACCACTGCGCGAGGCTTTGGACCAGCAGGTCCTGGGCCCTGGCGCAGTGGTTAATATTCGCCTGGAGGAATCGTTGCGCCATATTAATGGGCGATCTCCATGGGTGCCGCGCGGGTGGACGGGTCGGGCCGCGTCACAACCGCCGCGCCCTGACCGCGATTACCGCGGCGAGGACGGGCGGAGGCAACACAGGCCTTGGCGCCCACTCGGTGCCCCGCGGGCTTGCCCGCACCTGCACAGATTGTGCAGTGCGGCTCCGCGGAGCACTCTCTGGCCTTGTGGCCCGACTGGCCGCAGCGGTAGCAGACCCCGCTGCGGTCACATTCGTCCGTGCAGTGCGTCCGCACGTGCCCCCTGAAGAGGCAGCGGAAGCACCGCAATGGCCTCGGCTCCAAGAGCTGGACCCGCGCCGACACCCAACCAATTAGGACGCGTCCTGCCCTAACAATTTTGTCCGCGGCCTTGGCCGGGCACCGCACCCATGCCGCGCCAAGGCCCGAACGGTCGGGGCGGATCTCCCCGACCTTGACGTCCGCCGATGAACAACCGCCTGCCCCTGCGAGGGCCACCGCGATCATCTCCGGGTCAGCGGACGCGTCTAACCCGGAGACGCGCAATTCCGCGGTCTTACATGGGCGGGAGACCCGAACGACGGTCTCCAGCTCCGTGCCACGGAATACGGCCCTCATTCGCTCGGCGAGGGTGTCCGCCCTCGCCTCCGTCTCTGGGCCGGGCACCTCGTAGAGGTACCCGCCCGTGGCCATTAGATGGGCCCGCATCTCCGATATGCCCAGGTCAGTGAGGCGGACGTTGGCCATCACCTCACGGAGGACCTGGGCATATGTAATACCCTTCGCCAGCCCCTCGGGCGACACTGTCACGGTGACAGCTGCCTTTCGGGGCAGGCGAATTTTGGGCTCCGGTCGGCGCTGCTGCGGCTGAGGCCGCTGCTGCGACAGCGCTGTGGCCGGAGCACCCGATGCGGGCCGGGGAGCCTTTTTCTTCCCCTTCTTTGTTACCACCACCCAACCCTCATCCAAAGTGGTAGGCGGTGGCGGCAACGGGCGGGGCGCAGGGACGGGTTGTGCCTGTGCAGGGCCATTTTTCTTTCTCTTCCCCCCCTTCTGTGGGGGGAGAATCGGCCTGGCCGGGGCGGGCCCAGGCGCGGCGGCAGGGGCAAGCCGAGGAGCTGCTGCAAGGGTAGGCAGGGCAGATGATTTGCCCTTGCCTTTCCCCTTTGGGCCAACTGCGGTAGGTAGGGCAGAGGATGGCCCCGCCACGGCAACGGGTGGAAGAGCAGGCCACTCTCCAGCCCGGTCTCTAGCCCTGTCTCTGGCCTCTCTAGCCCTATCGGCGGCCAGGGGTGGCCGAACGATGGGCTCCGGGGGCAGCCGCATGGCTAAGGCCTCGAATCGCGCGTCTACTATATTTAGCAGACGGCGCTCGAATTCGCCCAGGCGATCGCTCCGGCCAGCGGTTTCCCCGGATACGGTCCTGGGCTGTGAACCTCCGAGCGACTTCACAGTATCAAGGAGCTCCTCGAGTACCTTCTGTTGAGCCGCCTGGGCGGCCTTTAGTTGGGCGATTTCTCGCGCCAACGACGCCTTTTCGGCCTCCAGGCGGGCCACCTCGACCGGAGCCGGCTCCTCGGCTCTTTTAATGAGCTCGCTGACAGCGAGATTGAGGCCCTGCTTAAAAGTCCCCTTTAAGTTTTTGGACTTCTGGGCAATGTCCCTTATAGATGACGCCATCCGTAGGCGCCAGTCTTGTTGTACGAAAGGCGCCTCATTCATCTCCGATGACTCGGCCTCATCATCGGATACAGCTACCACCTTTTGGGCAGTAGGTCCGTCATCGCTGTCGCTCGAGATCTGCGTTTCAAGGTGATCTCGGCGACTCCTCTTACCTAGAGAGGAGGATGTCTCCACTCCAGCCCCTAGATCAAGAGCTGGAACAGCCGACATTCCCCTCACAGACACCTTGGTCTGTCCAGGGTCGCAAGCGTCCGCCGGAACAGACAACTTCTCCACTAACACTACTGGGGTTTTTGTTTTTGAGAATGTTAATTTCATGTTTGTCCCACGAGTATGGGGGAAATAAGCGTCCACCCAGCCAGAGCCCCCTGTAGCTGGGTAAGCCTACGGTGTAACCCGCCGGAGTGTCGGCCGGTACTCCGACGGGGGTCGCACTAGAGACCGAACTACCCATCGGCCATGCATCCCCTCGCGGTGCGCCGCCGCTTGGGATTCGGGGTGACTTTTTATAGAGGTTTTCTCCCTCGCGGTCCGGGCGGCTAAGCCAAGACCCTCGGTCCGGTCGAAGCGCGAGACATGACCACAGACCTCCGAGACCGGATTACGATATTCGACGGTGACAGTAAAGAGGAGCATCCCCTCCACTGTCTGCTCGGCGGCGGGATTAGCGCACACCGAGCCCGCCGATGCCCCCAGGACAGAACCCAGGGGTGCCCCAAAAACCCTCCCCACTAGACGACGGCCGCCGCAACAGGCGACGACCGCCAACCAGCCTCGTCAGGATATTAGCCGTGGTCACGGATGAAAGCAGACGAAAATTCGAAACCGTCTTCATCCGTGACCGCCGTTGCCCAGGGTGCACCACGTGGAGGTTTCCTGACTTCGCACCCCAACCTAACCTAACCTAACCTAACCTAACCTAACCTTTTTTTTTTTTTTTTTTTTTTTTTTTTTTTTTTTTTTTTTTTTTTTTTTTGGCGCGGGGAAAAGTGTTTTACCACTGCCGCCGCGTCCGGGGGGGTGGACGCGGCGGGTATGTCGGGTTCGCCGGTCTTACGACCCAGCGCCGTGATGCCCGGGAGAGATGTTCGACATCCGGGCGACGCTGGGCCGAGTCCCTAACACTATATACACCCTACACCGGCAATACCGACTAAAAACCCCGCGGTGGCCTTCTTCGGCGCTTGAGTGGGGCGGTCCCGGGGTATCCGGAGATAGACTCGGATTGCTACCGGAACCGCCCCTGCGCGGTGCCGCCTTGCGGCCCGTCTCCAATTTAGGGGGGGGCTCATAAGCCCCCGCCGCCGAAGGACGCCCTCGGCGTCTACGGCAGCACGAGGCCGACCGTCCGTGCTGCCGTCCGTCCCGGGGCCGCATGTACAAAAGTACTAAAAGGGGCGCACAGCCCCCCGCTGCACGCCCGCGACCCCGGAAGGCCCCTATGAGTCGCCTCTTACGACAGGCAGGGGATACCGTGGTGGAATTCTCCAAACGCCCCCATTCCACAGGGCGGGAGACGCCGGTCAGTCGTCCACCCGACGTCTCCTTCGTCTCCTTTGGCGGCGAGCGGGATCGTTCTGCTCACGATCCCGCTCTGCGCTCTCCTTCTGCGAGATGACGCGCTCGCAGAAGGAGACCATCGCACGCCATGACCCCCGGCTGTCGACCATGGCGGACACCACGGCCGGCAGCGAGAGGTCGCCTCCGACGACTGCTGTGAGAGCGCTGCGCTCCTCCACCCAGGCTGGGCACTCCTGAAGAGTGTGTTGGGCCGTGTCCTCGCGGCAGTTGCCACAGTGGTGGCACACGGCGGACGCCTCCTTCCCGGCTATGCGACACAGGTACGCACCAAAACACCCGTGCCCCGTCAGTACCTGTGTCAGCCGGAACGTAGGCGCACCGTGGCGCCTGTCCAGCCACTGTTCGAGGACAGGTCGCACTGCCGCGACGGTCCTCAAGCCCGAACTCGGGCTCTCCAGCCTGGCATGCCACTCCTCCACGGCGGCTCTGCGGAACCTGGCCGCAATCTCCCTCGGGGCAAGCCTCTCTTGATGATGGGACGCGCCCTCCCGCCAGTGGAACGCTGACGAGAGGGACCGGGCGTCCAAGTCCCAAGGGAGAGTGCCGGCCAACAAGCAGGCCGCCTCGTGAGAGACCGTGCGGTAGCCCCTGATTATCCGCTGCGCCACCAGACGCTGCGGTTTGCGCAGCAAGGCGACGCAACGGGCGTTCAGGGACTCGGCCCATACGGGTGAACCGTACAGGGCCATCGACCGCACGACTCCCGCGTACAGACTCCGGCAAGGGTTACCGGGACCTTCGAGGTTCGGCAGCAGGCTCCCAAGCGCGCCCGCTGCCCGCACCAATTTCGGCGACAATTTCTCAAAATGGGCGCGGAAGTCCCACCGGCTACTTAAAATCAAACCCAAATACTTCATAGTAGTGCCGATGGGAATCCGCACCCCCTCCACAGTGATGTGGGCCCCTGAAGGTGGCCTTCGCCGAGGCCCGTGGAAGAATAGGGCCTCGGTTTTGTTCAAGGCCACCGTGAGGCCCAGTCGCCGAATCCTGCCCACCACCTCTTCGGTGCCGGAGGAGGCGAGCAGGATGGCATCCTCGAAAGAACCGGCCGTCGCTGTCACCAAAGTGTCGTCCGCGTAGCAGACGACAGCGACGCCCCGGGGGTTGGTACCACGGAGGACCCAATCGTAGCCGATGTTCCACAATAGCGGGCCCAGTACTGAGCCCTGTGGAACACCGCAAGACATGGCCCTCTGGTGCCAGCCGGCGGCGCCCGGATACACTATGTACCGATTTGACAGGTACGAATGCACCAAGCGCCGCAGATAAGCCGGCACCGCGTGGTACCGCAGTGCTTCATGAATGCAGCCCCAGGGCAAGGTGTTGAACGCGTTGGCGATGTCGAGCGACACCGCCACCACCACCTCACCCCGCGCAACTGCATCCTCCGCGTGCGCCTTGACCCGCAGAATCGCATGAACTGTGGATCGGCCTTGCCGGAACCCGTACTGGCAGTCTGCCAGGTCCGGCCCGGCCCCCTCAAGGTGCTCGACGAGGCGAGCGTGAATAATCCTCTCGAAAAGCTTACAAACCTCGTCGAGCAACACGATGGGCCGGTAGGCCGATGGCGACTCTGCAGGTCGACCCTCCTTCTGGAGCAGGACCAACTTGCCGGTTTTCCACCGGGACGGAAAGTGGCCCTGCTCCATGCACGCGGAAAATAGGCTGCGGAGCCTCGCCCCCAGATGCTCGACGGCCAGCACCCATGCGCGTCCGGGGATGCCGTCGAGACCAGGGGCGGTTTTCTTGGCCCGCAGCCGAAGCACCGCCACCCTCATTTCTTCGGGTGAAACCTCCGGGATAACCCTTGCCGAATCCAACGACGATGGCGTCGACGAACGCGACGCCATCGGTGGAGGAGTGACATCCTCCGTGGCCGGGAACAAAGCCGCGACGACCTCCTGGACGAGGTCGCCCCGGAGACTCTGCGTCAGCGGGGGCGCCCATGGGCGGAGCTTTCTCAACGCCACACGGTACGGACGCCCCCACGGGTCGCTGTCGAGAGTGCTCCGGAACTCAGTTTGAGCTGCAGACTTTGCCCTCGCAATGGCCACGTGCAGCGCTCTCTTAGCCTCCTTGTGGAGGCCGTGAAGCAGCCGCTCCTGGTCCGCGTCGCCGGCAAGACGGATCCGGCGACGACGGTGCCTGGACAGCTGGCGGAGGGCGGCAACGCAGGACGCGCGCAGCCGCGTGAGCTCCGCCGACCACCAGAACACCTGGCGCTTGTCTGGGAGGCGTCGGACCCGAGGCATGGCTGCGTCGCAGACGCGCGACATCGCCGCCCCGAGCCATTCCGCCTCCTCGTCGACCCGTACCGGCCCGTCCGGCACGGGCACCAGCGCCTGGGCCAGAGCGGCCTCCTTCAGGGCCTCAACTTCGAGGCGACAAATTGCCCAGCGAGGGCCGTCCGATCGCGGGACGGTCTGTCCCCCACCCGACCGGGTGGTTGGGGACGAGGCGACGTCGAACCGAATGTATCGGTGATCCGACAACGTCTCCTCGCCCACCAGGACCCTCCAGTCCCGGACACGGCGGGCTAGGGCCGGGGTGGCGAACGTTATGTCCACCACCGAACCGCCGTTATGCCTCACGCACGTGTCCACCGTCCCGCGATTCACGACGGCCAAGCCGGACGAGATCGCCCATTCCTCCAGGGCCTCGCCCCGCGCGTCAGTCACCGACGAACCCCAAGCCAAGGACTTGGCGTTGAAGTCGCCGGCGACGAGGACGGGGCGAGGCTGACTGCCTTGCACCACCAGGGCCCCCAGCCGAGCGAGGAAGTGCTCAAACTCGGCCAGGGATCTGTTGGGGGAGAAATACACTCCCACAACCCAAACCTCCCCCAACAGGACCGCCACGCATCCCGAGCCCTTCACGACTTTTTCGAAGGGCGGGGAGCCGGCTGCGCCCCTGGTGATGACGGCCACCGAGCTGTCGAGGTCCCCCGCCCAGTCATCCCGGGGGGGAACAAAGTAAGGCTCGGCGACCACAGCCACATGTATCGACCACTGCGCAAGGCTTTGGACCAATAAGTCTTGGGCCCTGGCGCAGTGGTTAATATTCGCCTGGAGGAACCGTTGCGCCATATTAATGGGCGATCTCCATCGGTGCGTCTCGGCGGGACGGGTCCGGCCGCGTCACAACCGCCGCGCCCTGACCGCGATTACTGCGGCGAGGGCGGACGGAGGCGACGCAGGCTTTGGCGCCCACCTGGTGCCCCGCGGGTTTGCCAGCACCTGCACAGATCGTGCAGTGTGGTTCCGCGGAGCACTCCTTGGCCTTGTGGCCCGTTTGACCGCAGCGGTAGCAGATCCCGCTACGGTCATGCTCGTCGTTGCAGTGCCTCCGCACATGCCCTCTATGCAGGCAGCGGAAGCACCGCATGGGCCTGGCCTCCAACAACTGGACCCGCGCCGCCACCCAGCCGATTAGGACGCGTCCTGCCCTAATTACTTTATCTGCGGCCTTGGCGGGGCAACGCACCCACACCGCGCCAAGGCCCGAGCGGTCGGAGCGGATCTCTCCGACCTTAAACTCCTCTTTCGCACTGCCGCTGGCACTAGCGAGGGCCGTCGCGATCATGTCCGGGTCGGCGGACGCATCCAGCCCGGACACCCGCAGTTCCGCGGTCTTGCAGGGGCGGGAGACCCGAACGACGGTCTCCAGCTCCGTTCCGCGGAACACGGCCCTCATACGCTCGGCTAGAGCGTCGGCCCTTGCCTCAGTCTCTGGGCCGGGTACCTCATACAGATACCCGCCCGTGGCCATGAGCCGAGCCTGCATCTCGGCGATGCCCAGGTCGGCGAGGCGCACGTTTGCCAGCACCTCGCGCAGAACCTGGGCATACGTCACGCCGTTCGCCAACCCCTCTGGCGTCACCGTTATTGTGACGGCCGCCTTGCGGGGCAGGCGAATCTTCGGCGGTTCTTGCCGACGCTGTTGCGGCTGGGGCCGCTTTGATGCGACACCAACTACCTGTTGTAGGGCCCCAGATGTTGCCTGAGAGGCTTTCTTTTTCGCCCCCTTCTTCACCACCACCGTCCAACCCTCTTCAGTGACCACAGGGGCTGGCGGCGGTGGGCGTGGTGCCGGGACAGGCCGATTTGGTGTTGAACCACTTTTCCCTTTCTTCTTATTCCCCCCTTTACTGGTAGATTGCTGCGGGGGGATATTTCGCGGCGCAGCCACCGGAACGGGCCCAGCCGTAGAAGGCCGAGCTGCCGCAATAGGTGCGGCATCAGACGCAGGCCGAGGGCCAGCAACGAGTGTGGGCTGGGCCGTTTTCTTGCCCTTGCCCTTCCCTTTTGTTGTTGTTGAGGGAACTGACGGGCCGGCAGCGATGGGCTGTGCACTTGATGGCCCAGCGACCAGCGGCAGAGATGGCCACTCTTCCACCCGGCCCCTGGCACGGTCGCCAGCCAAAGGGGGCCGAGTAATGGGCTCCGGCGGCAGCCTCATGGCCATCGCGTCAAGGCGGGCGTCGAGGATGTTGAGGAGCCGGCGTTCAAACTCCTCAAACGCAGAACCTGAAATCTCGCGCCTCGCTGCCTCCGGCTGTGCCCCCCCCAGGGACCTGACCACCGCCAGAACATCTTCAAGGGCTTTGCCCTGGGCCTCTTGAGCGGCCTTCAATTTGGCTATTTCTTTCGCCATTGCCGCCTTCTCGGACTCGAGGCGTGCCACCTCAGCATCGGGCGTCTCCCGAGACCTAGCCGCCAACTCATTAGCCGCCGAGTTTAGTTTTTGTTGGAAGGTCCCTTTTATGTTTCGCGACTTCTGGGACACTTCCCGTATAATCCCGGCTAGCCTCATGTGCCAGTCTGGTTCTTCATCTGGCACAACGACGGACTCCACTGGATCACCGTCGTCTTCGTCAGGTGGCCGCATCTTTGCCTCCGGCCCCTGGTCGCTATCGCTAGAGAAGGACTGCGTCCGTTCCCTGCGACTCCTCTTTGTGCAAGAAGAAGTGACACCGGCCTCAGACTTGATGCCTGAGACCTGCGCCACTCCCTCCATCGGCACCTCCTCCGAACAACCAGGGTCACAAGAGGACCCTGGCAACTTCTCCACTCTTACTACAGGAATTTTTGTTTTGTTTAAATTGGACATATTCATGATGTTCCCACGAGTGTGGGGGAAATAAACCGTCCACCCAGGCAGAGCCCCCTGTACCTGGGTAAGCCTATGGTGTAACCCGCCGGAGTGTCGGCCGTTACTCCGACGGGGGTCGCACTAGAGACCGAACTACCCATCGGCCATGCATCCCCTCGCGGTGCGCCGCCGCTTGGGATTCGGGGTAACTTTTTATAGAGGATTTCTCCCTCGCGGTCCGGGCGGTGAAGCCAAGACCCTCGGTCCGGTCGGAGCGCGAGACATGACCACAGACCTCCGAGACCGGATTACGATATTCGACGGCGACAGTGAAGGAGAGCATCCCCTCCACTGCCTGCTCGGCGGCGGGATGAGCGCACACCGAGCCCGCCGACACCCTCAGGACAGAACCTGAAGGTGGCCCAATGACCCCCCCAACTGGACGACAGCCGCCACAACACGCGACGACTGCCAACCGACCTCGCCAGGATATTAGCCGTGGTCACGGATGAAAGCAGACGAAAATTCGAAACCGTCTTCATCCGTGACCGCCGTTGCCCAGGGTGCACCACGTGGAGGTTTCCTGACTTCGCACCCCTAACCTAACCTAACCTTTTTTTTTTTTTTTTTTTTTTTTTTTTTTTTTTTTTGTCGCGGGGAAAAGTGTTTTACCACTGCCGCCGCGCCCGGGGGGGTGGACGCGGCGGGTATGTCGGGTTCGCCGGCCTTACGACCCAGCGCCGTGATGCCCGGGAGAGATGTTCGACATCCGGGCGACGCTGGGCCGAGTCCCTAACACTATATACACCCTACGCCGGCAATACCGACTAAAAACCCCGCGGTGGCCTTCTTCGGCGCTTGAGTGGGGCGGTCCCGGGGTATCCGGAGATAGACTCGGATTGCTACCGGAACCGCCCCTGCGCGGTGCCGCCTTGCGGCCCGTCTCCAATTTGGGGGGGGCTCAGAAGCCCCCGCCGCCGAAGGACGCCCTCGGCGTCTACGGCAGCACGAGGCCGACCGTCCGTGCTGCCGTCCGTCCCGGGGCCGCATGTACAAAAGTACTAAAAGGGGCGCACAGCCCCCCGCTGCACGCCCGCGACCCCGGAAGGCCCCTATAAGTCGCCTCTTACGACAGGCAGGGGATACCGTGGTGGAATTCTCCAAACGCCCCCATTCCACAGGGCGGGAGACGCCGGTCAGTCGTCCACCCGACGTCTCCTTCGTCTCCTTTGGCGGCGGGCGGGATCGTTCTGCTCACGATCCCGCTCGGCGCTCTCCTTCTGCGAGATGACGCGCTCGCAGAAGGAGACCACCGCTCGCCATGACCCCCGGCTGCCGACCATGGCGGACACCACGGCCGGCAGCGAGAGGTCGCCTCCGACGACTGCTGTGAGAGCGCTGCGCTCCTCCACCCAGGCTGGGCACTCCTGAAGAGTGTGTTGGGCCGTGTCCTCGCGGCAGTTGCCACAGTGGTGGCACACGGCGGACGCCTCCTTCCCGGCTATGCGACACAGGTACGCACCAAAACACCCGTGCCCCGTCAGTATCTGTGTCAGCCGGAACGTAGGCGCACCGTGGCGCCTGTCCAGCCACTGTTCGAGGACAGGTCGCACTGCCGCGACGGTCCTCAAGCCCGAACTCGGGCTCTCCAGCCTGGCATGCCACTCCTCCACGGCGGCTCTGCGGAACCTGGCCGCAATCTCCCTCGGGGCAAGCCTCTCTTGATGTTCGGACGCGCCCTCCCGCCAGTGGAACGCTGACGAGAGGGACCGGGCGTCCAAGTCCCAAGGGAGAGTGCCGGCCAACAAGCAGGCCGCCTCGTGAGAGACCGTGCGGTAGCCCCTGATTATCCGCTGCGCCACCAGACGCTGCGGTTTGCGCAGCAAGGCGACGCAACGGGCGTTCAGGGACTCGGCCCATACGGGTGAACCGTACAGGGCCATCGACCGCACGACTCCCGCGTACAGACTCCGGCAAGGGTTACCGGGACCTTCGAGGTTCGGCAGCAGGCTCCCAAGCGCGCCCGCTGCCCGCACCAATTTCGGCGACAACTTCTCAAAGTGGGCGCGGAAGTCCCACCGGCTACTTAAAATCAAACCTAAATACTTCATAGTAGTGCCGATGGGAATCCGCACCCCCTCCACAGTGATTTGGGCCCCTGAAGGTGGCCTTCGCCGAGGCCCGTGGAAGAACAGGGCCTCGGTTTTGTTCAAGGCCACCGTGAGGCCCAGTCGCCGAATCCTGCCCACCACCTCTTCGGTGCCGGAGGAGGCGAGCAGGATGGCATCCTCGAAAGAACCGGCCGTCGCTGTCACCAAAGTGTCGTCCGCGTAGCAGACGACAGCGACGCCCCGGGGGTTGGTACCACGAAGGACCCAATCGTAGCCGATGTTCCACAAGAGCGGGCCCAGTACTGAGCCCTGTGGAACACCGCAAGACATGGCCCTCTGGTGCCAGCCGGCGGCGCCCGGATACACTATGTACCGATTTGACAGGTACGAGTGCACCAAGCGCCGCAGGTAAGCCGGCACCGCGTGGTACCGCAGTGCTTCATGAATGCAGGCCCAGGGCAGGGTGTTAAATGCGTTGGCGATGTCAAGAGACACCGCCACGACTACTTTACCCTGGGCTGCTGCTTCCTCCGCGTGCGCTTTGACCCGCAGAATCGCGTGGACCGTGGATCGGCCCTGCCGGAACCCGTACTGGCAATCTGCCAGGTCCGGCCCGGCCCCCTCAAGGTGCTCGACGAGGCGAGCGTGTATAATGCGCTCGAAAAGTTTGCACACCTCGTCGAGCAACACGATGGGCCGGTAGGCCGATGGCGACTCTGCAGGTCGACCCTCCTTCTGGAGCAGGACCAACTTGCCGGTTTTCCACCGGGACGGAAAGTGGCCCTGCTCCATGCACGCGGAAAATAGGCCGCGGAGCCTCGCCCCCAGATGCTCGACGGCCAGCACCCATGCGCGTCCGGGGATGCCGTCGAGACCAGGGGCGGTTTTCTTGGCCCGCAGCCGAAGCACCGCCACCCTCATTTCTTCGGGTGAAACCTCCGGGATAACCCTTGCCGAATCCAACGACGACGGCGTCGGCGAACGCGACGCCATCGGTGGAGGAGTGACATCCTCCGTGGCCGGGAACAAAGTCGCGACGACCTCCTGAACGAGGTCGCCCCGGAGACTCTGCGTCAGCGGGGGCGCCCATGGGCGGAGCTTTCTCAACGCCAGACGGTATGGACGCCCCCACGGGTCGCTGTCGAGAGTACTCCGGAACTCAGTTTGAGCCGCAGACTTTGCCCTCGCTATGGCCACATGCAGCGCTCTCTTAGCCTCCCTGTGGAGGCCGCGAAGCAGCCGCTCCTGGTCCTCGTCGCCGGGCAAACGAATCCGGCGACGACGGTGTCTGGACAGCTGGCGGAGGGCGGCAACGCAGGACGCACGCAGCCGCGTGAGCTCCGCCGACCACCAGAACACCTGGCGCTTCTCCGGGAGGCGTCGGACCCGGGGCATGGCTGCGTCGCAGACGCGCGACATCGCCGCCCCGAACCATTCCGCCTCCTCGTCGACCCGTACCGGCCCGTCCGGCACGGGCACCAGCGCCTGGGCCAGAGCGGCCTCCTTCAGGGCCTCAACTTCGAGGCGACTTATGGCCCAGCGTGGGCCGTCCGATCGCGAGACGGTCGGTCCCCCACCCGACCGGGTGGTTGGGGACGAGGCGACGTCGAACCGAATGTATCGGTGATCCGACAACGTCTCCTCGCCCACCAGGACCCTCCAGTCCCGGACACGGCGGGCTAGGGCCGGGGTGGCGAACGTGATGTCCACCACCGAACCGCCGTTATGCCTCACGCACGTGTCCGTCGTCCCGCGATTCGCGACGGCCAAGCCGGACGAGATCGCCCATTCCTCCAGGGCCTCGCCCCGCGCGTCAGTCACCGACGAACCCCAAGCCAAGGACTTGGCGTTGAAGTCGCCGGCGACGAGGACGGGGCGAGGCTGACTGCCTTGCACCACCAGGGCCCCCAGCCGAGCGAGGAAGTGCTCAAACTCGGCCAGGGATCTGTTGGGGGAGAAATACACTCCCACGACCCAAACCCCCCCCAACAGGACCGCCACGCATCCCGAGCCCTTCACGACTTTTTCGAAGGGCGGGGAGCCGGCTGCGCCCCTGGTGATGATGGCCACCGAGCTGTCGAGGTCCCCTGCCCAGTCATCCCGGGGGGGAACAAAATAAGGCTCGGAGACCACAGCCACTTGTATCGACCACTGCGCAAGGCTTTGGACCAATAAGTCTTGGGCCCTGGCGCAGTGGTTAATATTCGCCTGGAGGAATTTTTGCGCCATATTATTGGGCGATCTCCATTGGTGCGGCGCGGGTGGACGGGTCGGGCCGCGTCACAACCGCCGCGCCCCGGCCGCGATTATTGCGGCGGGGACGGACGGAGGCAACGCAGGCCTTGGCGCCCACCTGGTGCCCCGCGGGTTTGCCTGCACCTGCACAGATGGTGCAGTGCGGCACCGCGGAGCACTCCTTGGCCTTGTGGCCCGCTTGACCGCAGCGATAGCAGAAATCGCTGCGGTCACACTCATCTGTGCAGTGCCTCCGCACGTGCCCCCTGAAGAGGCAGCGGAAGCACCGCATGGGCCTTGGCGCCAAAAGCTGGACCCGCGCCGACACCCAGCCGATCAGGACGCGTCCTGTCCTGATCACCTTATCCGCGGCCTTGGCTGGGCACCGCACCCAAGCCGAGCCAAGGCCGGACCGGTCGGGGCGGATCTCCCCGACCTTGACGTCCGTTACTACACAGCCACCTGCCCCTGCGAGGGCCGTCGCGACCATTTCCGGGTCGGCGGACGCATCCAACCCGGATACGCGTAGTTCCGCGGTTTTGCACGGACGGGAGACTCGAACTACCGCCTCCAGCTCCGTGCCGCGGAACACGGCCCTCATACGCTCGGCGAGGCTGTCAGCCCTCGCCTCCGTCTCCGGGCCAGGTACCTCATATAGGTAACCGCCCGTCGCCATTAATTGAGCCCGCATCTCGCCTATTCCCAGGTCAGCGAGGCGCACATTGGCCAGCACCTCACGTAGAACCTGGGAATAGGTGACACCCTTCTCCAACCCCTCGGGCGTCACAGTAATTGTGACTGCTGCCTTTCGGGGCAAGCGAATCTTGGGCTCCGGCCGGCGCTGCTGTGGCTGGTGCCGCTGTTGTTGTTGCGGCGGCGCAGTGGCCGGAGTGCCCGATGCGGGTTGAGGGCCCTTCTTTTTCTTTTTGTTCACCACCAACGTCCAGGAGTTATCCATGGATGCTGGTGGTGGCGGCAACGGGCGGGGTGCAGGGGCAGGTTGAGCCGGTACAGAGCCGCCCTTCTTCTTCTTTTTTGCCCCCTTTTGAGGGGGCACACTCTGTGGTACGGCCACTGGGGCGGGCCCTGGCGCGGCGGCAGGAGCGGGCCCAGGCACGGAGGCAAGGGCGGGCCGAGGAACTACCGCTGCAGTAGTGGATGGGGCAAGGGAAGATTTCTTCCCCTTGCCTTTCCCCTTTGAAGTTGCCGGCGGAGGGGCAACATGCGGGGCACTAGATGGCCCGGCCACCGCAAAGCACGGGGCCAAAGGTCCCGTGACGGGCAAAGAAGGCCAGTCCTCCTTCTCTCTTCGATCCTTCGCCCTATCCGCGGCTAGAGGGGGACGAAGGACTGGCTCCCGAGGCAACCGCATCGATATCGCCTCGAGGCGCGCGTCTAATATATTTATGAGACGACGCTCGAGCTCCTCGAGGCGATCTTCTCGGGCAGGCGTCGCTGCCGTCGGGGCCACCGGCTGATTTTGACCGAGGGACCTCAATGTGGTGAGGACCTCGTCCAGTATCTTTTGTTGGGCCACCTGGGCGGCCTTTAATTGGGCGATCTGCCGTGCCATCGCCGCCTTCTCGGTTTCCAACCGAGTCACTTCAGCGGAAGCAGTCTCCT
>CM071140.1:30000-162500 GCA_036417725.1 Clanis bilineata
GATATTCATCGATGTTTAATAAACATCGATATTTAGCTGGAAAATATCGATGTTTTAACATCGATGTTTTGATTTCGATAACATCGACACATCGATGTTTTGAGAATAAAATATCGAAACGTCAATATATTCTTTAGAGCCATATAACGTTGGATGGACTAGCTAGGGACTAGATAACTATGAGTTCTACTATTTACCACTAGATGACACTGATCAACATCATCGAAGTGAGCCATACGAATAGTTATTTTGTTGCATTTCCTAAGGGATTAAAAAAAACTGTCAACTTCAACAGGGAAATCACCTGACAAAGTTATTTTTTTACAGAGTGTGCCCAAATAATACTGGGAATGTTTAAAAAATCCTATATTATGTTTTCAATAACTATAAACACATAAATTAAAAAATAAATGGAATACACAGTTTAATTTGCTACAGAAAACATCGATGTTTTGACATATCGATATTTTGCTATCGATGTTTATCGTACATCGATATTTTTGAATCGATGTTTGCATCGATGTCAACATCGATGTTTTTCTAATATCGATCATCCCTAAGTCAGTGCTTTTTCATTTAATCTGCTACGGCCTCAGCGCTAACTCCAAAGAGACTAAGAAACTGATGTTATTTTTTTACTTTTAAGTTTTCCTTTTTGTTGGTAATATTAAATTTTCTTGATTATGTCTCATTTTGAAGTTGATCTCTTTTCATTGTTACATCGACTAGACATTTAGGCCTTTATTCATAATGAAGATCAAGATTTCATTATGAATAAGGGGGTAATACTATACCATAAAGTTTAAGTGTTAGTGGAGAAGTTCCAGGAAAGCAAAACAATTGAGTGATGTTAGTATCGTATAAATATTAATGTCAATATTTGTCAATATTTATACGTCCCACACCCGAATAGCAGAATAAGTATTAAAAAATAACATAACATAACATAACATAAGCTCACGCCTGTATCCCCGAAGGGGTAGGCAGAGGCGCACTAGCGAACTAGAACACCCACATTTCGCCGAGCTTAGTTCCGTCCCAGATGTGATAGGGGGCGAGCCTATCGCCATATCGGGCACAAATTCCAGACTCCGGGCTGATATGGAAAAATCCAATATCACTTTGCCCGACCCGGGGATCGAACCCGAGACCTCAGAACCGTAGTCGTACCGAAATACCACCACGCCACCGAGTCAGTCTAATTAAAAAATAAAATAATAAATAATCGACTGTTAGGCCGTACGAAGTTCGCCGGGTCAGCTAGTTCTGACATAAAATGAAAAGATATATTGAATAATCACTTTTATTCTTTAATAAAATGATTGATTTATACACACTCGCAGGCACGACAACACACACACATAATATAGTACGTTTTCGTTCTGTTTTCAGGTGATGGGTGTTACCGAAAGCGATAGTGGTAGGCAACGACATTGGGGTTTTGGCTTGTTCTTTTCTTTGGCGCGATCTTCCTTGGGTGTACATGGGTTCGAAACCGGCGATGTACACGGTTTATTCAAGGGAATTTCCTTGGAGGGCGCAGGGGACCGAGGTGGCGGCGCTCCTGGCGTGCATGGATTCGATGGCGTACTTCCCGGATTCTGATCACATCCACCACCTGTCCGTTTTGAAGCTGCGTCATCAGCACGTGTATATCCACTTATTTTTTTTTGTAAAGTTTTAATTGACAGCCAGGAATCCCTCGATTCCGTCATGGCTACAACGTCTTCGTTTCGATCAGCAGCACAGTGTCCCTGCTTAGCAAGGACTTCCCCTCGCCCCGCACCCTTCACCGGTGACTCCCCGCAGTCGTCGTCGAGTGCGACTCTCACGCGCACGCGGAGAGCGCCACCCGGAACCGGCAGTTCGAGTTGGCCACCGACCCCGGTACCTCGACAACTTTTATTTTTCGTCATAGTTCCACAGAGGACGCGGCCGCGTCCGGCATCCCTCAGCCCTGCCTTTTCGCGCAACACGCTCTCGAGGCCGTCGTTTCGTTTAGTAGACAACGGTGTTTCGGTCGCCGTGCGAGTACAGACGTCAAGGGACCGTGGCGAAACATGTAGATTTCTGCGACCGCAAGAGGGCCTCTCGTGGCGCTTTGAAGTGAGCGGACCCGTGCATTTTTCGGGCGGTCGACGTCCTTGCATCAACGATTGTATAATACGTGACTTAAGATTTGTCGGCGTGGTCGCCGCAGACGACAGATTCGGTTCGGTCGCAGTGGGGGTGGGAGCGGCGGTCGCGGCGGGTGGCGCGGGCTCGCGGTCGACCTGCAGCAGCACGCGCGGGCGGTGCGCGCACGGGTCGAGTGTCGCGCCGGCGTGCACGCGGCACGCGTCGGCGGGCGCGAGCCGCACGCGGCGCGGCGGCGGCGGCGAGCGCGCCGGCCCGCAGTGCCGCGCCACCTGCGCCGAGGCCGGACACGAGCACGGGATCGAGTAGTCGCGTCCGTCGGTGGCACGCGCACACTCGCGCTCGCCCCCCAGCCTGTAGTGCGCGCGCGGCACGGCGGCGACTCGCTCCCGAGGCGTCGCCGCTTCGCGCTCGTACTCACTTCGACGCACCGCCTCGGCGAGCGCGAGCCGCCGCGCCACCCGATCCTGCTCGACGCCGCATTTTTCGGCGTCGCAGTTTAATGGCGCACTCGCACCGCCGACACGCGGCGGGCTGTCATTTTTGAACGGTGTTCCGTCCTGAAAAGTGCCGACAGTCTTTGACGGGAGAAAATGTGATAGCCGACGGGATAAAATTTTTACATTTCTTTATGTTTAAGTAATTTAGACCTTTGTATAGTCCGCACAGGTGACCGGTTGCGTATGTTCTGGCCGAGGGCAGGGCGGGCGGTGTCCGGCGGCGGGGGGGCAGCACACGACGCGCAGCGCGCGCACGGAGCGCGGCGGGAGCGCGCGGCACGCGGGCCGGGGGTGCGGCGCGCAGGGAGGGGGAGGGGCCGCGGCATCGGGACCCGAACACGTTGTGGATGCATGGCGCCCCCACGCACATCTATACAGTTTCTAGAATGATAAAAGTATATTAATACTATTTTCTTACGAGTAGAGTTCAAACACTGATAATGTCTGCGACAGGGAAGGCGTGTGTCTCACCGGAGCGAGGCGGGAGAAGGCCCGCAGCGTGCGGTGCGCAGTCATGCCGGCGTGTGTGTGGCGAGTGACGAGTGCTGTTGCTGTGATGGCGACGGTCGGCCCGGTTGTGAGTAGTGTCGCGTACGGCAACTCTATGTGCCCACGGCTCATTCTAGTGAGCCGCGTTAGTCATTATAATCACGTTGGTGATGATAAATGATTGTAACACCAAGAGACCGTCACGTTCACTCTACCCCAAAGACATTAAACAGTATAGTACCAGACGGGGCATCACCTCAAAACTCGTGATTCAAAACTTATGACCAAGTGGTCATTCATTAGTCACGTGTCACACAGTATAGTTTGATACATCCGTGTGATAGTATGTCGACGTGTAGCAAACTTGTTGTAAGAAATAAATTATTTTCAAAGAAATTACGCCAAGTTGAGCAATACGATCTTGCAAGCCGCGTTAGGATTTTTTATTTATTTCATTATTTATTCATTTTATTTGATCCGTCAACAGATGATACAATAAAAATTATGGGAAAGATGTTGATATAAGATGTTTCTAGAAATTTATTTGTTTTTTTGTATGTAAAAACAAAAGTATGTAACGTTCACGTTACTGTAGTGTAAGATGAACGGGTGGCACGCGGCGGTGACCACGCGCCGATCACGACCACGCGGGCAGGCTCTGTGGCGTAGCGCGGCTGTACCACACCTGGATTAGAAACATAAATACACGGTACACGGTACAGCTTAGTATCAGTATATTATATACTTAGATTATATAGTTATCTACTACGTATACCGGGATCATAATGAAGTTGACACGCTTGGGCTTTGCAAGCCTTTCAAATAAGTGGTTGATCGAACTAGGAAACTATATACCTTATGGAATACCATCATTCTAAATACGTGAATTGTAAAGGTTATATGCAGATGCCTGAAATTTATTGGCATGTGTACAGGCGTGACGTTGGGGGACGCTCGTTGGGCCTTAATAAACGCGTAAGCTCGTAATATACGCCCTGTGTAGAATTTAAGCGCAGAAGTGTTCTTACGTGGAAGACGTCGCCGGCCAGGACGATCAGGGAGAGAGGCGAGCCGGCGCGCAGCAGCGTGGCGGCGGGGGGCGCGGCGGCAGCGCGGGGCCGCGGCCGGAGCAGCGCGCCCGCGCCGCCCAGTGTTGACCACACGCATGCGCACGAGCTGTTCGTCAACGTGCCCGTCGGCCTGATACACATTACATGCAAACGTACTAAAAATACTTACTATTATATAAACCGCTGTCGTTGTAACTAGTGGTAGTAACGCCCATGACTAATGCAAAGTGAATATACCTCTAATTATGGCATGACAGAGGCGTGGCACTGGGTTCTGTTCGTGACCACATGCGGCAATTCCCGGTAAAGCGTTCGGGCCTTCAAGTCCAAACTTGTTTCACTTTGAAATCTCTTTCCACACAAACATCAAGAGCATGTAGGTAATTTTGTAATGAATTATTATTTAAACATTGTTGTTTAAACTTCAAACGCATTATTGCGTGTTTTTTTTTATTAAACAAACAACTTTTATTAAACAAACAACTTTGTGGAAGTTTTTCATGATCTTAGCTATCTAGATACCTAAATAGCTTTCAGTATTATGGATGAAAAACCAATTAGTTAACTGACGCAGCTACGTGGTAATGCGAGGCAGATGGTTGAGCGTAGTAGATGGCGGGCGCGGGTAGTGCGGGTAGTGCGGGTAGTGCGGGTAGTGCGGGTAGTGCAGGGGGCGGCACAGCGAGGCGCGCGTCCGGCGTCAGCGAGCGCAGCGGCACCAGCGCCGGCACCGACACGCACACCACCAGCCCGCCCGCCGTGTTCACCCACAGGCACCGGCCGCTGCACACACGCGTGATGCGATTCAGCACAAATCGTCGCGCGCACGACACCGCGTAAGAGCAATTGGTAAACACCGCGTAACTACAAAAAGTCAATAATTGAGATATCGCGGCTACAGATCCTTAGCTCTGATGCGCTTTTAGTACTTCTCACAAAATTGTGATTAGCCCATAAGAAACCTTAAATTTCAATTAAATGGATACCGTGGAACAGTACATGTGTTGAAGTTGGCGGCAAGTCCGCGTATTTACGGATGAAGAGATCAACTCTCCCAAAGACGGCGCTGCGAGTCGAGGGTTGTTCATGACGTTTTTATGTTAAAAGCGTAAGTTGCCATAATTGCATACATGCACCACTGATCGGAGTCTTTGGTTCTAATTACTGCCAGTGATCATCGATGTTTAACAAGGCTGGGAGCAGCACCTAGAGTACAGGATAAATATGTGGAAGGGGACGCTTTGAATGGTGGGACGGTATATAAATGTAGCGAAGACTGACCAAATAACCTGTGGCAGTCTCTACTCCAACCTTTACCTGGGTCTATACCCGGATTGCATCAGGGCTATGGCGCTATAGGTGACTTGCGTGCGTAAGATGCCGATTAAATTTAAATCTCTTATGTATATGACCAATGACTATCATCCGGCCTGTACTTTTATATGGGTGTATTGCGTGGCCTGCTCTTAAGGGTTATGTTAGGGTGATCCACGTCTCGACTCCGAAGATGAAGATGTGGAGATTGTCCACAACGTAGCAGATAAACTATAGCAATGTAATTTAAGATGGTATGGTCACGTTTTAAAGAAACGGGTTTCGCAGTGAATGCCCTAAAATCGCTAGCTAGACGCTTTGAGGGAAAAATTTAGACCACGCTGAGATTCAGCTGTGGAGGATTCGCCTGGTGAAGTGAAAGCGTTTAGATAAGAAAGCCGACCCTGAAACTGGGTAGATAAAGATAAAGATAGCACTAGGCAGAAAAATGTAAGAGAAAAGCTAAATATTATTATGTTTTGGTTTCGAATATTTTTATTTTATCTCAGACTGATAAAATATTAATAAGAAAGTTGACTGTTATTCCTCCGAAATGCTGTAAATGGGTTTTTGCATCCTACAATGCCATTTCACATTTAATCATTCTTTTGGTAATTACACCTCCAGTGGTATTGAGTATGCGTGAATCCATATAAATATGATTATCAATTGTATTGACAATTTGTAAATCAAATAGTTAAAAAAGGAAAAAAGACAAAAGAAAAAAAAAGAAATGGTGACAATTGATGATGAAAAAAATAAGCCCGGAGTTTCTTTCTGCCTCTCTTCTTCGGGT
Organism: Clanis bilineata; assembly: GCA_036417725.1. Lineage (NCBI taxonomy): Eukaryota > Metazoa > Arthropoda > Insecta > Lepidoptera > Sphingidae > Clanis > Clanis bilineata. The sequence goes on from CM071140.1 coordinate 36,306, forward strand.
CGTCATCCGTAGGTAGCTAGAGAAAGCTAGGATAGGGCCTCACGCACCAATCCCAACTGCTTCCAGTATTTCCAGTCAATCCCCTGCCACCATTCCTGCCATATGCCATTCCCATACAATCCATTCCCTTACACTCTATTCCTATCTCCCCTTATCACCCTATCTTAGCCATTCCATCGTTATTATGTCCATACTTGCCTGCCTGGCGTCAAATTCAAATATATAATGTAAATTATATTAATCCTAATTTAAAAATTTACTTGTATTGACTTGTCATAAGTGCTTTTTTACATGCCTACGTGATCAATAAAGATTTTATTTTTAATTTTAACCAAAAAACGATCACAATCCCGTAAATATAAAGAAAATACCGCAAATAATATAATATTTATACCATTAGCAAACAATGTGATACACGTTTAGTGCGTGCTCTCCAAAATAATTATTATTAGTGTATAATAACTGCATGCTCATTTGGTGTTACAAAGTGACTTTACACGAAATCTAAACAAGTTCTTCGTATATTTACATTCAATTTCTACCTCTATATAATAAGTAGAAAAGTAGCTGCTATAAAGTTCAGTCGGTAATATAATTATAAATTCCAAAGTTATTCAGTTTTTTCTTCTTCCTGTAAAATTGTAAAATTCTAGATACGCGCTATTTACCAACCGCTCTTATGCGGCGTCGCACGCGCAACGACGATATCACTTTGCATTCTGGGCTGATATTGTGTCGTCTGTGTCGGGATGCGGGCGTGCGGGCATGCGGGGCTCACCTGGGATGCGGCGCGACGCCGACAGGGGTCGCGGGCAGCGCGCAGGCGGCCTCGGGCGCGGTGCAGAGCGCGCGCACGGTGGCTTCGTCGGGCGGCGGCGGGTCCGGTGGCGGGTCGCGCATGCGCTCGCGGTGTGCCAGGTAGCGCGCGCGCAGAGAGCCCGCCGCGTGCGCCTCCAGCGGCGGCGGCTGCGGCGCCCCCAGCGACCACAGGGACACACCCCCGCCACCCCTACCATCCCCGCGCCTGCCCGCGTCCCAACACAACACCAGCACGCGCAGTCGAGACCACTCGCCTTCCTGCAATATCATAGTTATAATCTGTAGTTACAATCATGCTATAGTAATAAAACTATATTGACCACCGGCGACTTCATAATTATCATGTCAACATTAAAGTTTAACGAAAACTTAAAACCGACTTCAAAATTTAACACTCAAAAATATCAAAAATTTCTAGGCTCTTTGGAGTCGGTGCCCTATCATTAACTGATCTGCTTCGGCTTCGGATCTTATTTTTATTATTTGTAAGTATTTGTGGGTCAATCAAACATTTGCTTCGGTGCGGAGATCGAATCCGCGGTCTTTTGTTCCATAGGGTTTTCTTAATTTACATATACTTACTATTTTATAACATAAGAATGTGTTTGTTTGAACGCACTAATCTCAGAAACAACTGGTTCAATTTGAAAAAATATTTGTGTGTTGGATAGCGCATTTATAGAGGATGGCTATAGGCTATATAATATCACGCTATGTCCAATAGGAGCGTTGCTAGTTGTTACCGGACGGCCGTGGCATCAGGCCGGGTGATGGTAAAGGGGTTGCTGGACGTAGAAGAGATTTGTCCTCGCCTTTTGTTTCCGCGTACAAATGGTTAAGAATGTATGCTCCAGCGTCGTTATAAATATCTGCTGTTTAGTTATAACAGTTTTGAGCGAAGTAATGATAACTGTCATCAAACTCATACAATTTGATATCATTCATTACATTGGAATTTTTGACAATAGTTTTCCAACATGCTAAGCTGCTTTTTATTTTTATATATGATGGTGTTTTACGATCGGTACAGTCTTTCTTGATGATAATTGATGAGGAGTTGATTCATGTCTCTCGTGATTTTGCTTTGGGCTGATAGTAGAGACTCCATAATTGCTTCTTGATAATTTCGGTTATAATTATAATGGACTAACCAAAGGCTGCTGACTCACCCACGTAGCAGGTGCACAAGCCAGGAAATTGCAATTGTAATGTGATCTCACTCGCGTAGTGGGTTCTGCCTTTTCGGAGGCTCGAAGGACCAAAAAGACGTAAGGTCTACACCTTTTTATGATATAAATGAAATCATCGTAAATTGTTTCAACTGATTGATAATATAATTAGTTCACTTATGATATTGATAAATGCTAAATTATGGACGTGTGATGCGGACGCGTGATGGTGGTGAACTGATTATTTTTTACAATATAAATGCATGCTATAATGATATGCTGAATCAGTCGTTTATATGGCGCGATTGTTATGTGCGGTTGTACCGTACACTTTTATTTTGGATAACCCATTTATCGAGGAATGCTATAGGCTATAAAACATCACTCTATGACTAATAAGAGCGGAGCATCAATGAAAAAAATTGCAAAAACGGGGAAAATGTATTCCTTTTCAGTTTCTGTTGCGTGCGCTGCATATAATGTTAATGTTACGCATCAATAATGTAATTCGACTGACAGAGTGTCGCACGCGGTGATCGACGGGGTGACTGATGGGGTGGCCGATGGGGTGGCCGATGGGGTAAGGACGGGATGACTAACAGGGTGACTGACGGGGTGCCTGACAAACTGACCGAAGTCACGTACTTTCTTTAGAAGTTTAGTTTAGCAGTCTATGTTATACTTTTAACGAAGATAATCTCATTGCCTCCTTTAGAATTGTGTTATATAATAGATTACACCTCACTCTTTCTAACCTTTCTTTCTACCTGCCCTTATCCCACCTTAATGTGGGGTCGGCGCAACACACTGCAAGCATGTTGCACAGAGGATTTGGCTTAAGTTTTTCCGACCGGCCGCCTGCCTGACGTCAACCCTCATGAGGGAACCAGTCCCGGGCACATTAAATTAGAAAATTTTCTTCACCCGACCTGGGAATCGAACCCAGAACCTCTCGGTCCTCAGCCCATACATGCTGCCACTAGACCAAGGAGGTGACAACTCTGCCTCACTCTTTCTAACCCTCTCTCATATGTGACGCAGACGAAGTTGCGAGGGTCAGCTAGTGATATATAAAGGTTTTGAATAATCTTTGCCTGTGTGGTCGCGACGTCGCCGTGTGTCTCTGGTGCGGCGCGTGTCGCTCGTGTCGCGCGGTGGTACGAAGCGGCGTCGCCGGCGGCGGCTGGCGGCTCGGACAGCGCGCTCCACGGCAGCTCCAGTACAAGCGCGTGCCTGCGCCCAGAACACCTCACTTGGCAATTGTCATGCACTCATTGTATTTACTTGTAAGGCGCAAGGCGGCAAAAACATACAATATGTTCGCACTGTTTTCGTTGTACACTCGGAGCAAACGTGTGGTCACTCCCGCGTACTCCGACTGCGTCTCCTGTGAACATCAGCAATGGCGTGAGTGCGAGCCGCAGGCCATCGAAGCAGAGTCGTCGTGTCCCGTGGCCGTGATACGTGATACACCCGCGTCGATGCGTTCAGCCACACGGCGGTGCACGCCACGCCCGGCGCCAGCACGCTTGTCTCCAGCGACAGGAACGCATCACCGGCGGGGTCGGCCCAGCATCCCGCCGCCCCGGCGCCGCACCGCGCACGTGACACCACGCGGCCCCGACACTCCTCTGCATATAACAAAGACCTTTGAGTGGCATGTCAACGCGAATTGTGATACATATCCGCGAAAAGGTGAGCGACATGATACCGTCAAATTGTAATACGAGAAGCTCCCACGAGGCGGCGACGTCTGCGAGCGCCCTCGGGCCCGCCACCAGCAGGCGCCGTCCTTCGGCGGCCCACAGGACACGCGCGGCGCTCGCCCACCCTCGCGCCTCACGCAGCTCGTGCCGGCAACGCTCGTGCCACACTACCTCTGCGCTTCCTTCGCGGCCCTCGTGGGTCCACACGGTCACACTCGCGTCGTCCGCGGCGAGCGCGAGCCATGGGTCCCGCGGCGCAAGCGCTCCGTGCAAAAGCGCTGCGCCTCCCTCACCCGCCCTAACGCTTGTGATCAGACGCCAGGGCGCATGTGCGCAAACATACTCTTTGCGCCATTCGTGATTATCTGCAAAATATCCATAGATATTACAAGTAGGTATGCATTTTTTTATAGCAGAGACTGGCAAACGAGCAGACACTTCCATTTAAGAGGATATGAGAACAAAATAAGGATTTTCACGAGCTTGGGTGTCCTAAAGTACTAAGATTACGAAGGTAATTTTTGGAAATGTATTAATAGACCATTTAACTTAAATTCTCTCGTGAGCAAAAACATAATTACTAAAAGTTTTCTCGATAGAAAAAAAATCCAAAGTTACCTCTCATCTGTTTTTGAAAAGCTTGAATCTTCCGTACGGCGAACGATATAAATTTGTAACTTGATTTAAAACGTAAACATCAATATTAATTTAAATGTGTCGAAAAAAAAATTTCACCAAGTTAAATAGTTTTATCACAATAAGGAAAAAATTGGTTTTGCACATACGCTGTGGCAATACATCATTGTTTTCTGAGACGGCCCGTGTCGATCTCAGTCGTCCGGTAACCATTGAAGGGGAGGGACGTGCTCGACATTTTCAACTCTGATATTACGTTTATTTAGTTCTTTGTGTCAAATATTAGACATTGATAGTCTAGGAGTCAATCCATTTTGAAACTCCTTGATGGATTTCGATGAAATTTAGTATGAGGATACTTTTGACCAAAAGGACACAAATTTAACAACCCTAAAGGGGTAAAAGTTTATATGGGATTCCAGAAACGGCTGAACGGATTTTTAAGAAAGTTGGTATGAGGATACTTTTCTAGTCGCCTCCTTGATCTAGTGGCAACATATATGGGCTGTGAACCGGGAGGTTGTGAGTTCGATTCCCATGTAGGGCAAAGCGAATTTTGTAATTTAATTTGGGACTTGATCCCCCAGAAGGGGTGGATGTCTGGCATGATCCCTATTTCAACCATTTTGTTTTTTTTTTTTTTTTTAATAGCCGAGATTGGCAAACGAGCAGATGGGTCACCTGATGGTAAGTGATCTCCACCGCCCATAGACACCCAAGACACAAAAGGAATCATGGGTGCGTTGCCAACCTAAAAGGAGGGAATGGAAGGGTATTGGGAAAGGGAGTGGGGAAATGGGCCACCGGAAATCTCACTCACCGAACGAAACGCGACAGGAAGCTGCCACTTTACGTCGGTTTTCTGTGAGATAGTGGTATCTAACCGGTCGAGCCGGCCCATTCGTGCTATAGACGTTACTGTCTACAGCGTGGCTCTACCACTTAGAAAACATATAAAGGGACATACATACATATAAAGGGATGAAATAGGGATGGAAAATTTGTTTTTTGTCCTTAATTCGATTTACTTCAATATATCTGGGTCACCTCGTAGTTTTTAAGGACAGATCCAAGGTCAAAATCAAGAAAAGTGTCCGCCATTTTGTTTTTCTTTGTTTTTGGGCGGATTGACTTCAAAATCGATATCTGGGTCGCCCCGTAGTTGCTAACGACCGAACCAATGTCAAAACTGTTATAAGTGGCCGCCATTTTGTTTTTCTTTGTTTCAGGGCCGATTGACTTCAAAAACGATATCTGGGTCGCCCCGTTGTTGCTAACGATGAAACCGATGTCAAAACTGTCAAAAATGGCCGCCATTTGATTTGTCTTTGTTTCGGGCCGATTGACTTCAAAATCGAAATCTGGGTCGCCCCGTAGTTGCTAAAGACCGAACCGATGTCAAAACTGTCAAAAGTGGCCGCCATTTTGATTTTCTTTGTTTTTGGGCCAATTGACTACAAAATCGATACCAGGCCGCCCCGTGGTTTCTAATGACGGAACTGATGTCAAAACTGTCAAAAGTGGCCGCCATTTTATTTGGGCATGTCGCAGCATATTTTATACCAGCTTTTGCCCGCTGCTTCGCACGCGTATTTTGTAGGGCCAACGGTAAAAACTATTAATTTTTCGATCCACCCTGTCGTTTTAGTCTAAATATTCTACAACGGGACGACTCAGATATCGATTTTAAAATAAATCTGCCCAGAAACAAATAAATACAAAATGGCGGCCTCTTTTGACAACTTTGACATCGGTTCCGTCATTTGGAAGCACGGAGTGACCCAGATATCGATTTTGAAGTCAATCGGCCCAAAAACAAAGAAAAACAAAAAGGGCGGCCCCTTTTGACAGGTTTGACAGTGGTTCTGTCGTTCGGAACCACGGGGTGACTCAGATATCGATATTGAAGTCAATTGGCCCAAAAACAAAGAAGTACAAAATGGCGGTCACTTTTGTCACTTTTAAGAGCGGTTTCGACGTTTGGAACTACGGGGGGACTCAGATATCGATTTTAAAGTCAATCGGATCAAAGATTAAAAAAAACTAATTTCAACCCCTATTTCATCCCTTTGCTGACTACAGTATTTTGGACATGTGGCTCGCCGGGACCCCCCCAATTTGGAGAAACTACTCTTGGTTGGAAAGGTAGAAGGGAAACGACCGCGAGGGCGTGTGCCTAGCCGTTGGTCCGATCAAATAAAACTACTCACGGGACTCTCAGTAACAACAGCAATGAGGCAGGCTAAGGACAGAAAAACCTGGAAGAAGATCATCCGAGAGATGCGACGGAAATTTCAAGACGGACACGACCTTCAGAAATGAAGAGTGCGACCAAGAAGAAAGATTCATCCCTTTTTGCAGATAAACACATGTTTGCAAAACATCACATCCTCATACCAACTTATATAAAAATCCGTATAATCAGCGGTTTCTAATTTCCGATATAAACTTTTATCATCTATTTTTTTTAAGAAAGAAAGAAAAGCAATCCATGCCCATAGGTGTTGATTTAAAAAAATAAACCCTTGTGTCCCTTGTGTCTGTCCTCAGACCAAAGATATCCTCATACCAAATTTTAAAAAATCCATTAAGTGGATTCTGAACTCCCATCCAAACTTTCATCCCTTATTTCGTCCTTTTAGGGGTTAAAAAAATGAAGTACCCCATTTGAGTCCCTACGGTCAAATGTATCCTCATACCAAATTTCATCAAAATCTTTTAAGGTTTCCGAATGCCCAACCAAACTTTCAACATGTATTTCATCCCTTTAGGGGTTAATAAAAAAAATTAAGTACCTCATTTGAGTTCCTAAAGACAAGTGTATCCTCATATAAAATTTCATCGAAATCTATTAAATTAAATTAGCTTTGATCGATCTGGGAATCGAACCCAGAACCTCTCGGTTCACAGCCCATATATGCCACTAGACCAAGGAGGCAACTGAATTAAATTGTAATTAAACAATTATTTCATCCCTATTAGGCCTGAATTCATAAAAATATCCTGTCTGCAGATTGAGATGTCAAGATTATCCTCATACCCAAATTCATCGAAATAGGTTCATTTTGTCAAATAGACCACTTAAGAATTTTAAGATTATTCCAAAACAACATTTCTATAATAGTGGTATATGTTAAAAGTTTCAAAATTTTTGATCAATATAATAATATTAACCCTGTAATATTACTGCCCCACTGCTGTGCACGGGTAATTAATAATTAATTATTAATTTAAACGAGTTGCAGATCGTTCAGTTATCTATTTAGGCTAGTTTATAAATGTTAACATAATATATAAGACACAACCTTTTTTTTCTTTTGAGCATCTAATCTTCATAATCCAAGAGGTCATGACGCGCGTTAGCATCTTGGCTCTTAGGCTAAACTGTTTAATGTCTTTGTGCTGACAAGTTAATATGTCGCGGGCATTACCGTGCTGATGCGCGCACCGGTGTGCGCGTAGAATACGTCAAAACCAGCCCTTCACGCTTTCATATTTTATTCTCATATCGTCTTAAATCTATGTATTGGAACTCGCCGCTTGCCGTGCCGCCGACTCCGCGGTTCTGCGCCCGCGTATTCGAGACCGCGGCCTTATAGTTTCGCCATGTCCGTACGTCTATCTGTTTGTCTGTCTGACCGCGTATACGCTCAGAGACTATTAGTACTAGAAAGCCGTAATTGGGCATGCGTACCTACTACATATACAGAGTTTTTTTTTATAAAATAATAACTACACTTAAAGAGTCCCCTCTCGGCGAGCAATTTAGTGATAAAATTTAAAATACCGAAAGGCTCATAGTTTTTGAATAATGGGTCTGTTACTGGGTCAGCTGTAGTACATTTGCCTACTACCTATGGGGTAATTAATTATTTTTATCATACACAAAGCCTTTCCTATGCTAATTGTGACGATTTACAGGTCGTATTCAGGTTTTAATATCCCCATCCCTTAATAATTAATATTATAAAGCTGAAGAGTTTGTTTCTTTGTTTGTTTGATTGAACGCGCTAATCTCGGGAACTACTGGTTCGATTAGAAAAAATATTTTTGCGTTGGATAGCCCATTTATCGAGAATGGCTATAGGCTATATAACATCACACTATGACCAATAGGAGCGGAGCACAATGGAAAAATATTGCAAAAGCGGGGAAATTTATATCTCAGAAACTACTGTTTCTGCTTCTGTGACTGATGGGGTGGCGGACGAGGTGACTGACGAGGTGTTTGACGGGGTGATCGACGAGGTGACCGACAGAGTGACCGACAGAGTGACCGACCGCGTGACGGACGAGGTGACTGACGGGGTGAATGACTGCCACTAGACCAAGGAGGCACCTATATTTCTAGTACCTATTACATCAATATAATATACCCTAGATGCACAGTTCTTTGCAAATATCCTCCTAAAAAGTGGTCTCAGGAACAAAACAAAGAAAAACATCACAAGTTCTAATTCTATCAACACAAATATAACCCTATGCACGTGTTATAAAGTAGCTTTTTAATTGACATGAGCAAGTGTTCTTAAATTTGAATTTTGAAATTTAGAATTCTATCGGCGTCCGACTATAGGCAAAAGAAGTGCTTAAGCACTCCTTTGCTGTCCCATTTTCCGAGCGTCAACTGTGCATCTAGGTCATCGATATAATAATATACCTAGATGCACAGTTCCATACAAATATCATTGTAAACAGTGTCCTCGACAGACAAAACAAATAAACATCACAAATTTAATTAAATTAACACAAATATGACCTTATAGACGCGGCATAAAGTAGCTTTTTAAATTGAATGTTCAAACGTTCCTATATTCGAAATTTTTGAATTTCTAATCGTTTTTGAATTTGACAATAATTTGACATTATTAAAAGAAACATTCTAGTCACTTGGACAAAGATTGAATGGAGTCGAATAGTTCTTGTATTTATCTGTGAGAAATTTTGACCACGTGGCGTACAATGTAGATGAGAATGGCGATATCTCTATAATAATTTTACTTACATTAAGAGATAGATAGAGTATAAATGTTTAGAAGATAACAAAGCTTATGAGTTATGAATATGAAATAAGCACTGTTTTGCCTTAGCGTGATTCATAAATAAATAAATAACACCCAACAGTCACATACATAGCCCTGGCCCCACACTAAGATCGTCCTTTGCTCTTTAGGTTCTTAATAATTTCTTTTAGACTATCATTTCGTTTTCTTAATCTTTTGTTCTGCCTTTTTAAGTTTCGCACTAAATTAGATTTAAGTTTAAATTTTTGGTTGCGTTCTTTCAAATTATCTTTCAAAAATAACGTCTTAGGTGTGTTAAAGATTGATGAAAATTCTGATGGTATTGGTGATCCTTCATTATTTATTGGTTCAATTGCTGGTTCCTGGAAATGAATATATTTCCAATAAATGATGACGCCACAATTACTGTTGTAGTAATTATGCCTAACGACCGGTTCCAATAAATGATCTCAATCCGAGAATCCAAGATAAAAATGAAAAATTAAAAAATGAATAATCGCGAGAATGAACCATTAAAATTATTATTTGACAGCGGAATGTTCAACTTTGTTCATGTTGGCAAATTTTTATGATCTGCACACTTTGATTGAAAACATTTATTAGAATTAGCCGCAAATTATTAAATAGTCATTTTACATGGCAGTATGTACCTAGTATATGCTTGCTATTGATGAATTCTGTATCAAATATTTTTCTACTATTACACTTGTACTGCACCCTGCCTCATTTAAACTTGTAGTTACGACAATCTAAAATAAAGTCAATAAATGTGGCAATATTTATTTATTTATTTATTTATAGGTACACCAACAGCATACATATTGTTAAATTAAATAGTAAAGATTAGTTAAGGACAATGTAGCTGATGACAATTTATCACCTTTATTTTTGGTATAGCATTCTTTTTAATTTTCCTAATCCCTTTTTCTGTATAATATCCATCGGAATCGGCAAAATGGTCTGAACACTTGAGTAATTGGGTTTAAAATTTTCTTCTCTCCTTTCTTCGGAAATAATTTTACGCCATTTGTCTCTTACTATTTCATTTCATGGAAATCTGTAATTAATAAAAAAAAAATCATAAATTTAAAATAAATATAATATATTTACAAAAAAAAAACAACTCCATGTATTTCATTGTTCCAAATCATGATTTCAAAAGGGACAAAATATTTTATTAACTGAATTCGTTAAATTAATTATTTATACACGTTTAATACTTAATTTAACATGATTAAGGTTTTAAGAATAAAGTAAGGGAATTATACTTACTTAAAATATGAAATCCCATGTGTTTTGCGCTTTGTAAGAGTGTTATTTTTGCACTCTTTCACAGAGCATTTAGGCATCTTCACAGACGAACGGTCGGCGCCCGACTGACAGCCAACAAGTGCTTACTTACATTTTAAGCACTCGTTGGCTGTCCCACTTTCTGAGCGTCAACTGTGCATCTAGGTATATTATTATATCGATGATCTAGGTAAATAATATATCGATGCCAAGCAGGCTTTACAAGCTAACGAGTAATAGTCGACCAAAGTAAAAAGCAAAATTTCGTACATATTATATTGAATATAACTTGGGTCGCCTCCTTGGTCTAGTGGCAGCATATATGAGCTGTGGACCGTGAGATCGTGAGTTCGATTCCCAGGTCGGGAAAAGCGGATTTTCTCATTTAATTTGACCGGGACTGGATCCTCCAGAGGGGGTTAACGTCAGGCAGGCAGCCGGTCGTAAAAATATAGCCAAATCGTTTCTTCAACATGCTTGAAAAAGTGTGTTGCACCGACCCCACATAAAGGTGGGATAAGGACAGGTAAAAAAAATAATATAACATAGATGAAGATGTTACTTATGTAGAACAGATAGTAAATATAATATGTTTATGGACGTTGTGCTTAAAGTGATGTCTAATAAATTGAACGGGTAATTTGGAAATGGGTACGTCTCTGGAAATTAAAAATGTTCTGGTCACATAAAAAAACGAGTTTTTTTATAGCGTAACTTACAATACCTCTACATAAAAGTCACTGGCGTAGCGTGGGGGGGGCCGGGGGGGCCCCGGGCCCCGGGCGGCACATGAAGGGGGGCGGCAAATTAAGAGAGGCGGCACCTGAAGAGGGGCGGCACACGGCGCGGCGCGACAAGCGCCGCAATTCTTTTCAGCATAAAAAGAAAACAAATAAAAACACCCAACAGTCACACATAGCCCTGAACCCACACTAAGTATTACCCACTGGCGTAGCGTCGGGTCCATAGCACCGGGTGGCACATGAGAAGGAGCGGCAATCGTTGCATTTTTGTATAGGTACTTATGAAATTAAAAAATCAAAACGTATGCGCTAATGCACCATGTGTCTCGAGTGCGACGGATTCACGCGACACAATACGACGCGACGGGGCGGCGCGGGCCCTGGGCGGCATTGGCGCCGGGGCGGCGCGGGCGTTGGGGCGGCGCGGTCCCTGGGGCGGCGTGGGCTCTGTATGGCGTGGGCGTTGGGGCGGCGTGGGTGCTGGGGCGGTGCGGGCGATGAGACCGCGCGGTCGTTGGGGCGGCATGGTCACTGGGGCACGTGGGCGGCGTGGGCGCTGGGTGTCCGGAGCGCTGGGGCGGCACGAGCGCTGGGACGGCGCGGGAACTGGAGCGGTGTGGGAGATGGGGTGGTGCGGGCGCGGCGCTAGGGCGGCGTGGGCCCTGGATTGCGCGTGCGCTGGGGTGGTGCGGTCACTGGGGCGGCGTGGACTCTGGACAGCGCGGGCGTTGGGCGGCGCGGTCGCTGGGGCGGCGTGGTCTCTGGACGGCGCGGTCGATGGGGCGGCGTGGTCACTGGGGCGCGCGGGCACTGGAGCGGCGTGGGCGCTGGGTGTCGGGAGCGCTGGGGCGGCGCGGTCACTGGGGCGGCGTGAGCTCTGGGCGGCGCGGGCGTTGGGGCACCGCGGGCATTAGGGTCGCGGGGGTGCTGGGTGGCGCGGGCGCGGGCGCTGGGATGGTGCGAGCAATGGGGCGGCGTGGTCACTGGGGCGCGTTGGCGGCGTGGGCGCTGTGTGTCGAAAGCGCTGGGGCGGCGCGAGCTCTGGCCGGCGCGGGCGTTGGGGTGGCACGGGCATTAGGGCGGCGCGGGTGCTGGGCCGGCGCGGGTGGCGTAGGCGCTGGGTAGCGTGGGCGCTGGGGCGGCACGGTCGCTGAGGTGCACGGCTGCTGGGCCGGCGTGTCGCTGGGGCGCGCGGGCGCTGAGCGGCGCGAGCGCTTGGGCGGTGCGGGCGATGGGGCAGCGCGGACCCTGGGATGGCGCGGGCACTGGGGCCGGTGTGGTGGGCGGAATACAGCGCCCCGGCGCCCGACGACCACTAGATACTTTGACGACCGAAATTTAGAACTTTAGTTTGCACTGCTGTTGGTGACACCAAATATTTCCCGATGACAGTGTCAATTCCCAAATTGCGATAGATTTTTTTGTGAGTTTTGCTTCAGGTGTAGGTAAAGTGGAACCGTAAGGCCCTTGTAGTTCTTGATACCCATGATATATTTTTTCAATTCCACCTGGTGTGGGGTCAGGATTACGTGCGCGATTGTTGGGTGTATATTTTATTATGTTCAGTACTCTTTATTTTAGAACCTTTTTTAAATTTTTAAAACATAGTTATAAATATAAATGTATTCCCCTCCGATGGCGAGGCTCGGGGCCTAAACCATCGGCGGTTAAGACCACCGAGTGAGGAACCCGAATTCGTATGTATGACTACCATGAATTTTTTCACATTTCCAGAACCAACCGTTTAGGTGGTAGGGCGTGCGGACACTCGACTCTAAAAAACATTCGCAGATTAAAGCTTAATATTTCGCAAACGAATTCTTGGATCGAAAAATGGTTTTAGCAAACCCGTAATGTTTTTAAACGATCTATCCAACGATACCCCACACCAAGTGATAATCGTAAAATAAAATCATCCCAACTTTAGATGTACCCTACAATTTTTATTTCAAGATTTTATAATACCATTTTGTTGGCGTGATTGATAAGTATACACATACCAAGTTACAGATTTTTAGTACTGATAGTCTTTGAGCTAAACTGCGGACAGACAGACAGACGCACATGACGAAACTATGAGCGTTCAATTTTTTCCATTTGGCTTTATTAATAATAATATTAGCCTTGTAATATTAGTGTTCCACTGCTGGGCACGGGCCTCCTCTACTAATGAGAGGGGTTATTAGGCCTTAGTCTACCACGCTGGTCAAATGCGGGTTGGTAGACTTCACACTTGTCTTGGGTGTCTATGGGCGGTGGAGATCACTTACCATCAGGTGACCCATCTCCTCGTTTGCCAATCTCTGCTATAAAAAAAAAACATACCTTCGAAATTCTTGTGGAAAATTCTCGGGTATGCAAGTTTCCTCACGATGTTTTCCTTCACCATTATAGCAAGCGATATTTCACAATGAAAACACACTTAACATAGAAAAGTCAGAGGTCTGTGCTCTTTTTGAGGTTGGTCTCGAACTTCCGATAATCGTCTCGGCAGTCCCTACCATTCCCAACTGCTCTATTGGATACAAAAATAATTTTAGAAATCGGTCCACATTTGCCGGAAATTTCGGGTAATATACTCGTACAAAATTAGTCCGATGACTTGAGAATCTCTTTTTTTAAGTCGGTTGAAAAGGGCGGCAAATTTCGGGGCGGCCCCGAAATGGCGAAAACCCACGCTACGCCGCTGATAAAAGTATTTCTAAGTTATAATTATTATTTAGGATGAAATTAGCAGTCCAGAATTAGATTTTATTTTATGTTAAACGCTAATATATGTACATATATATTTATTGTTCAGTACACTTTATTTTTAAAGATATTTTTTACATTTTTAAATATATGCTATAAAAAAATACATTTAAAAATATAAAAATATTCCCCTCCGATGGCGAGGCTCGGGACCCAAGCCACCGGCGGTTAGGACCCCAGAGTGAGGAACCTCCTCACAATTCGTGCCGTATCCAGTAATACTGCCTTCTGCATCTGGCTCTTGACCCATACACCAACCGAGAGCCTCTTGAGGTGTTGGTCGAGGCTCAGTGGTATTAAACCATGGACAGAAATGACTATCGGAACAATGATTGTTGAATCCACATCCCACATGCGAGTAACCTCATGTGCCAGGTCTAAATATTTCGACATTTTGTCTTTTTCGGCTTTCACAAGGTTCTCATCATGCGGAATCGTGACATCAACAAGCATCGCCCGGCGCGTCAATCGATCTACTACCACAATATCTGCTTATTGGCCATAATAGTCCTGTCTGTGATAACAGATCGATCCCAATAGAGCGTTGCATGACTATTTTCGAGAACTGGTTGAGGGACATATTGATAATAAGGCACCTCAGAAGCCACAAGGCAATATCGAAGAGCAAGTTGCTGGTGTAGGATCTTGGCTACAAGGTTATGTCTATGCAAATACTCGCCGTTAGCAAGATACGAACAACCGGAAATAACATGCCTGATGGATTCTCCGGGACGGTGGCATGCTCGACAAATGTCAACCGTACCGTCCTTCATGATGTATTTCCTATAGTTGTTCGTCTTGATAACTTCGTCCATAATTGCAAAGACAAAACCCTCGGTCTCCCCAAAAAGGTTACCGAAACGTAGCCAAGCCACTGAGGCGGTCGGATCTACATCTGGCCCATGAAGGGCACGGTAGAACCGCCCATGTAGCTCTTTGCCCTTCCATATCTCCCTGCGCTCCCTAGTGCCCAATACAACAGGCCTCCGCCAATTCCCGTTCGCCAAGGAGAGCGGAGTGAATCCTTTGTCCACCATAACTACAACCCTATGCATATCCACATCACTGTGAAGGAAATAATCCCTGAGATTGCACATCTCGCGGTTATGGAGGTCCTTAGCGTTAAGTAAGCCTCGGCCCCCACATCTCCGCGGGATATACAATCTCATCACCGATGATCGTGGATGATGCATACGATGTGCAGTCATTAGGGTTCGGACCTTTCGATCCAGGGCATCTAACTCAGTCTGAGTCCATCTGAGTACGCCAAAGGTGTACATGAGTACAGGCATAACCCAACCGTTGAAAGCACGGATCTTGTTCCCACCTGATAAAAGACTATTAAGTACTTTTGTCAGGCGACTGAAAAAACGTACTTTCACCGATTGTTTTACGTCTGCAACCATTATACCTAAAGCCTCGGGCATACCCAGATATTTATAAGTTTCCGTTTCGGAGAGGGACCTGAGCCGTATAGTCTCTGAGAGCGATATGTCATCAGAGACTATAGATTCCCCACGTGCCACACGGATAACCGCACACTTATCCACACCAAATTCCATATTGATTGAGTTGCTAAAATTTTCAGTTAATTTTAACAAATCAATCAATTCAGATTTTTTTGATGCAAATAACTTGAGATCATCCATGTAGAGCAAGTGAGATATAGGCTGACTCCCTCTGCGTAAACGGTATCCTAACCCTGAATGCAGCAAAAGAGTGCTGAGAGGGTTCAGGGCTAGGCAAAACCATAAAGGGCTCAAACTGTCCCCCTGGAATATACCCCGCTCAATCCTAATCGGCTCATAACAATCACCGGGACCCGCACCACTTGGATACCTAAGGACGGTGGTCCACCGCCTCATACATGCCGCAAGAAAGGCACATAAATTTGTATCAATTTTATACAAATTTAGTACCCTCATGAGCCAAGTATGAGGCACCGAATCATAGGCCTTTTTATAATCGATCCAGGCAGCAGATAAGTTCCTACGATTATGACGAGCTTGTTGACAAATAGTCATGTCAATGAGAAGGAGTTCCTTTGTACCACGAGACCCTGTCTTGCACCCAGTTAGGCCGGGAAAAAGAATATTAAATGTGGTGATGTGTTCTGTAATTTTGTGTCTAATTATTGAGGTCAAAAGTTTATATAGTGTGGGAAGGCATGTAATTGGCCTATAATTTTTTGGGTCTGTGGTACTTCCAGATTTATAGAGGAGGTGTGTAACACCTGTTGTCATAAATGTTGGCAACGATCCCATACAAAGAGCTTCCTGGAATTGTGCTGCCAAACGAGCATGAGAGCTTGGAAACCATTTCAACCAGAAGTTATGCAGTCCGTCCGGGCCGGGAGATTTCCAATTATGGGCCGGACGAATTGCTTTGAGGATATCTTCTGGTCTGATTGAAATGGGTTCCATAGCCGGTATTTCCTCACATGCCCGTTCAACAACACTAAACCAGGTGCCTTCAGTATGAGAGACTGGCGACGACCAGATACTGGACCAATATGCGTGCGTACTGCGCACATCTGGCAGCCGCCCATCTTCCACACCTTGTTGAGTACGTTCCCAACACCTATAAACCCTCTTTTGGTCACTTTGAAAAGCGCGATTCTGCTGAAATCTATCCCACCGAGTCCTATAGCGACGAATACGGCTCGCCCACGCATAAACTTTCTGCTTCAGGTAGTCTATGCGTTCTGTGACACAGAGCCTGTAATTTCGAGGCCTGATATTAGTCCCAGAAAAGGCCTGCGTCACAAAACGCATGACTCTCGGCCTGGTATTGCCATCCCTGAAGCAGATTAGCTTGCCGATGAGAGTTCGAGCCTTGTCAATACGGTCCTCGATCCTACGCTGCCAAGCGGGTACAATCGCCGCATCTCGTGTGGTTCCATTTCCGTTTGGGAATTTCACATTAGCCACACGACATGCTGCGACTGCCGCGCAGTATAGGATCGAATGCGTGTCAACAAGGTCCCGACTGGACTCCAAATACGTAGGTAACATGGAGTCCAATGCTCCCACCAGTGCTAAATTCCGTCTATGCGTTGGCAAGCGCGGCACTCGCGGTCTAGAGGTGGTTGGTACAGATTTGAATTGCAAAATTGCACCCTCCAAAGTCCTTCTCAAATGCTCTTCATCTTGGGAACTTACAGAGTTATCCAAGTTTACCACCATCACGTCCTCAACGTCATGAGCGATAGGGGAAGCCGCTCGTTGAGTAGCTTCCGGCGCGACGGCATCTCGAACAACATGTAAGTCTGCACGCAACCGGTCAAGCACTCCATCATCCAACAACTTACGCCGCTGAATGTAGCGCACTTGATCCGACAATCGCTGTGCTGACACATTGGTGTCTGGTTCCAAAGCCTGAAACAGAGACAGCATCCTAGATCGATACGCCGTGAGGTTAGTTCCCCCCTCTGTTGCCCCATAGTAGGCCCGCATGACATTTTCATTAATATTTTTTGTCCATCTCATGCGGCGCACTACTCCACCGGTAGCGGGGATCATAGGCGGGACACTTGGCCCCACTGATCCCAAGCCCACCGGAGGAGGGGGTCGTCGTCCTCTTCGCCGCGCAGGTGTTGGTGGCGGCGGGGGCGACTGCAGCTCGTCGCGTAGGCTCGACGCGTCGTTTCCCGGCGACGGCTCGAATACTTCCGAAGCCGACGCCCACGACGCGGAGCTCGACGAGCTGGAGGTAGATTTTAAACGTGCGCGTGTCCTGGCTCGTAACATCATCTTGGTAGTTAGGTAATTTCATTATTTCTTTTCTGATTACTGATTTTACGGTTCTTGTTAAATGTCACTGTCATTGTCATTGCACATATTTTACACATTTTGAGAATATAGATTGTTGTTTTTATAAAATATTGTTTAAATAGGATGGTTTTCGCGAAATACAACATATAAAAGTAAAATTGTAAATGAAATAGCTCTTAAAATAATATTTTGTAAATATTTTTTCTGCTTGTACCAGATGACGTTGAAGTGTTGCCGTGTGATTTATTTATTATTATAGTATCTATTAGCATATATAATATATTATATGCTTTATTTACATTTCGAGATGTGTCCATTTCGAAATTGCTCATTCAATTATACTTCAATTACATTTAACCCTACTTCTGAACCCTGGTCGGTGCGTAATCAAATATACAGTGCTGAATATTATTTTTATTACTATGGTAGTAAGTCGTGGCTCAAAAAGCGCTGGCTGGACGTTCTGGAGGAAGATATGAGAGCCAATTGTCTCACTGCGGAGGAAGTTCAAGACCGGGCGAAATGGAAGCGTTCAAGTAGGAAGGCGGACCCTGGCAGAAGGCCGGGGTAACGCCAGGCAGAAAGTAAGAAGATGTGTGGTAGGTATGCAATTTACCGTGAAAAGGTGAAAAACAAAATGATTATACACCCAACAGTCACACACACAGGTCAAGTCATTAAAATAAAAAAGCTACAAAATTTGTTCGGGTCTTAATTCTAATTTCACCAGTTACACGTCTGCCTATTCTTCCACGTATGAGGGGCGTGAGTTTGTGATTCAGTTACGTGTCGTGACCTGTAGTAGCTAGCAGCACATGATGCGCGTGCGGCCGGTGCGGCTCGGTGGTGGCGGTGGTGGCGGTGGTGGCGGCGCGCAGCACGAGTCGTCGCCAGAGCGGCGGGTCGGCGGCGGCGCGGCGCCACGCGCGACACGCGGCGCCGGCGCGCGCCAGCTCCGCGCCCTCCAGCCACGCGAACACCTCGCCCAGCACCACGGCGCACCGAGCCTCCTCGCTTTGCCACATGGCCACATCCCCTGCACGCAGTATGCAGCACGGTGCACCACGCACTCTGTGCTCTGCTCTCACAACACTGCGCTGTGTGCTGTATGCGTCCGCGGTCCGCACACCGCGCCGACACACGTATCACGTATATTCACGACATCACGACTCGTAGCAAGTCGCGTCAGAGAACAACTAAAAATAGCCACGCCGACACTATTCCCGAACGCTCGCAGAAGCTCTATGAATTGTAGGTGGTGAATGATATTATGTATCGGCTTAGTGTTTCGTTTTGTGTATTTGTTGTTCTCATTGTCGAACAATATTATCCAGAATCACATTTTTTCTAATGTGCATAAAATTCAATTTATACTAGAACTCGGTTGAAAAAACGAGCCAAGTGCATGCAGCATATGACCACGCACTGAACAGAATTCCGAAATGCCGTTAAATATTACAGAAATATTATTATACAATTTTAAGTAAACATCCATAAACTTATTTATTACCTGTTTTACTTTTTACATATCAAATGATCATTTATGTATGTGGTATTCAAGAGCATTTGTATGATTTTTTGCTTTTTATTGACTATTGCTTAGCTATTATAGTTTTCCTTTTAAATTCGTTATTATGCGACGATGTTTCTTTTTTCACATTTCCAGGAAAACCGTTTAGTTTGTAGGGGGTGCGGAAACTTGATTCTTAACAAGAATTTGTACTTTAAAGCTTAATATTTTGCAAATGAATTCTTGGATCGAAAAATTATTTTAACAAACCTACAATCTTTTCAATAACCTATCAAATAATACCACACACCGTGGGATAATCAGTTTTCAAATTACAGTTTTCTAATGCTAACAGTCTCAGAGCAGAGCTAAACCGCGGGCAGTCACACAGACGGACATCGCGAAACTATAAGGGTTCCGTTTTTGCCATTTGGCTTCGGAACCCTAAAAAGCGTACACATTTAGTTCATAGTTTAAATAGTATGACTGCGAAAATTTAAATTTAAATAAAATCTACTATGTAATATTAATAAAATCTATATCTAATCTCAGAGGGGGTTGACGTCAGGTTCAAAAAGTGTGTTGCGCCGACCCCGCATTAAAGTGGGATAAGAGCTGGTAGAAAGAAAGAAAAAAAAACATAGTGCGCACCTTATGCAACTTACAAGTCGCTGTCGTGTGGGGGGTAATTGAGTACCTATTGTGCGTTGTATTTAATAGCCAATTGTGAGAACATTTCAAAAATAACAACCATTTCTTACATTACCCGATACACGAACAGGAACCAATCCAAAAATGGTTGATGTGCTCCACTTGGTTTTTCCACAATAAATAATATAATTTATTTATTGATATTGATTAGGGATTTATTAATAAAGTGTAGATTCAGTGTTAGTTTTAAGATCAAGTGTAAACGAACACTTAAAACTAATGTTATAGTGGATAGATTTTGGTCTTTAATTGTTATCACTTGGTTTTGGCTTGTTTAGCTGTGAACTCTGGGTTCATAAATAACTTTCCCCAAGGAACAGTTCATTATTAGCAATTAATGTCTTAACTAGCACTTTTAAACATTCATTCCGATGATTCGACGCCATAATGTTATGAATGTTATTACGACTAGAGCCACAACATCAAAAAGGATGTTCATGATGTTCAGTGGCTTGACAGTTATATTTATCAAAAATGAGCAATCCTAAACGCACGGAATCGATTTTAAGAGATTGAGAGTCTACAGAAAACAAGGATCCGGTAGCAATAGAGCAACCACTGCGCAGGAGACCCAGTGCATACGTTTAATTGCAGGTAGAAAGTATTCTGTTATTACCCACTGTTTAAAAATCGCTTACATCAGACACGCATCAATAGGTACGCCTTACTTTTCATACGTAATAGTTTGCAAGACCAGCAATTCTCTAGAAAACGAACAGAATGGATTCTGTACGTACGTACGTATGTACAAGGTACGCTGCAAGGCATAATCTGAATTCGGGTGTAAGTGATTGGAGCTTGTCAAATGACTGCAAATATACCTCTAAATTATCTAAATTCATGAGTGGTAGAGTCACGCTGTAGACAGTAACGTCTACAGCACGAATGGGCCGGCTCGACCGGTTTAATACCACTGTCTCACAGAAAACCGACGTAAAGTGGCAGCTAGCTGTCGCGTTTCGTTCGGTGAGCGAGATGTCCGGTGGCCCATTTCCCACCCTTCCTTTCCCAATCCCTTATTCCCTCCCCTTCCATTTCTTCCTTTTAGGTTGGAAACGCACCCATGATTCCTTTTGTGTCTTGGGTGTCTATGGGCGATGGAGATCACTTACCATCAGGTGACCCATCTGCTCGTGTGCCAGTCTCTGCTAATAAATAAAAAAAAAATTTAGTGACGATCGTCATGAAAGTGATAGATTTGTTAGTATAATGGTGGGGGGAGGTATTAGCATAATGCGCAGAACCGAGCTCATGATACCTAATGAGGGAACAATAATAGGCAGCGTTACATTGAGGAGGTCATACGATCACATGTGATGTCATTCGCACAATGAGTGGCTGTAGGTTTCAAGCTGATGACAATACTCAAGAACGAAATAATTTTAGTAACGACCATTTGTCAGGATTTTCCTTTTTAATATTATGAATTGTAAAAAAGGCACGAGTTATTAGTAAATAAATTTCTGATAAATAACACAGCTAGTATGTTTTATTTACTTGACACCTAATGTTAAAAAGACTGATGCTAATATTTTTATGAATGGCGTTCAGCTTATCCTTGTGGAGACAGCCAACTTTTCAGGTGTTTTATTAGATTCCAAACTACAATGGAGTCCCCATATATCTGTGCTGTCGAGAAGATTAAGTACCGCATCCTACGCGTATATTTTACGTACTTTCATAGTTTGATGTGTTATAGAATTTTGTTGTGGGGTGGTGCTGCTGACATTAACACTATTTTTGTACTCCAAAAGCGAGCCAATAAGATCTATATACTCGCTTAGTTCCTTGAGAGAAAAGTTCAAAGAAATAAATATAATGACAGTAGCATCCCAATTCATATTCGCCAACTTGATATATGTTAAGAAAAACATAAATAATTTTCCAAAAGTTTGTAACATTTATAGCTTGAATATCCGAAATAAAAATAATTAGGCTTATCACAAAACCAGACTCCATAAAATCAGGAGTTCTTTGAAAGGTCTTTGTACACGTCTTTATAATAAAGTTCCAACTCATATAAAACAGCTGGAACTGAATGATTTTAAAACTACAATCAAACGTAAGCTGTGTAATAAGGCCTACTATGAGCTTCCTGAACATTTAAATGATAGGGAGGCTTGGTAGTATAAGGTTAATTCTAGAAGTATTACCGTCTTGTTTTAGGGAGCTTTTTTATTAGTTTGTTTCAGTTTTATTTATGATGATGTTGTATGACTCTCGTGGCGACGGTGTTGTATTGTGGCGATTCCTACTTTAATTTGCCCGTTTCCATCGGTCTAGGTAGTCATGCTCACTATGCTTGTCGCAGCGTCATGTGCCGGTTCGATCACTTGCCTGCAACATAGTTGAGGAGACCGATGGCTGGCACATGGGTCATACTCGTGAACGGGTGCTACTTATGAAGACTGGTCTGCATGGTCTGTTCCGTTTGTTTTAACGCGGACTCACCATGGCTGCGGGAGTCGCTCAGTGATTCATCGTATATGTTACAATGTACTATACTAGTATTTATTGTTATGATAGTTTAGCTGCTTTAATTTAAGGTATTTTCTATGTTTAGTACCGTATTACAAACCGTTACCGTAATGAGTGACGGGCGACTCGGCTTGCTGGGGCCGAGACACTTATGAAACATATTGTTAAAGGGTGTTCAGAACAAACACAATATAGGCTTTTATAATACTATATTTTTTGAGCAATAAAACGTAGGCTCCGCGTTCGTAGACGTTCCGTGACTGCCGGCCACGAGCCGACGTGACTACGCGACCGCTCCCGTCTACGCCCCACCACGCCACCATCGTCTGACGTGGGGCGCGTTCTGTATTCGGCTCGGCTTCGTTTACAGTCGACCATCCTGAACTATAATACGACCTCGTATTACCTGAAACATATAACGAATTAAGCAACTGGTTTGGTTACCGCTACTATCAAACTGGCTTTTAGCATTAAAAGCTAGACTGATGTAGTCTTAAGCGCAATAAGCATAACCGAACTGGTTTCGAGTGGTGTAAGCTTGACTGAGCCAGTCTAAAGCGGAACAAACATAACCGAACTGGTTTCGAGTGGTGTAAGCTTGACTGAGCTAGTCTAAAGCGGAACAAACATAACCGAACTGGTTTCGATTGGTGTAAGCTTTATTGAGCTATTCTAAAGCGGCACAAACATAACCAACTGGTTTAGAGTGGTATAAGCTTGACTGAGCTAGTCTAAAGCGGAACAAACATAACCGAACTGGTTTCGATTGGTGTAAGCTTGACAGAGCTAGACTAAAGCGGCACAAACATAACCGAACTGGTTTCGAGTGGTATAAGCTTGACTGAGCTAGTCTAAAGCGGAACAAATATAACTGAACAATCAACTTTTTACTGAACAGTCCTAATCTGAACTTTATTCGAACGAGTGTAGCCTGAATTGACTTTCTGTTTACTCGCAATTATAAGCATGTGACCTCCATTGATATTAAGGCATAGTACAGTTAAACGACATAAGATCAGTTACATTATATCTTTAATCACTTAATGTTATAACAATAACCCAAGAGCATTGTGTATCTGTATGACAGGAACCATCATTTAAACATCATCGAGTTCATCATCACTACTATCAATATCAGAATTTTCTTGTACCTTAAAAGGTTTCATCTTATCCCCAGCTATTATATTTCTATATTTTCGGCCTTTCACATTTAACGATTCAACGCGGTACCTGTCATTATCTAAGATTGTAATAATTTTATAAGGACCAGCATATTTATCCACCAATTTCCCGCTTGTTATCCCCTTTTTTAACACTCTTCGCTCTACTTGAACTAAATCGTTAATCTGAAAAACTATTGGCTTTATACGGTTTTTATCATAACGGATTTTCATTTGTTCAGCATTTTTCACTAAACGTTCTGCTACTTCTTTCTGATTACGCTCTAATTCAATACCAACTCCTTCAGGATTAGGAACGTCCAACGGAAATCGTGGAGTGAAACCAAATATCAATTCAAAAGGACTTTTCTTTGTAGAATTATTAATAGTTGAGTTCAAACCTCGTTGGACCTGCGATACGTAGTCCTCCCCAGATTATGTTTGTCACCAATACAAGCTGTCAATGATTGCAAAACAGTGCGATTAAATCGCTCAACCTGCCCATTTGCCCGTGGACAGGCTACAGCATTCTGAATATGTTTGATGTGTCTACTTGCACAAAAACGTGCCATTTGCTGACTAGCAAAACATTTGCCTCGGTCGCTTATAATACGCACAGGTGTACCAAATATTTTCTCAAATAACGTTAAAGTTGACAATACATGATCTGTTCGAGTATTAGGAACAGGTTGTAGCCAGACATACTTTGTAAAGCCGTCAACGATTAACAAGAGATATGTGTTACCCTCTTTCGATTCACAAAATGGGCCTATATGGTCTAAATGCACTGTCTCAAACGGAATATTACCTTTATGTATTGGATGCAATTGACCTCTCTGTAACCCGGTAGGCTTTTTAGCGAACTGACATGAAATACAACTCTTCACGTACTTTGTGACAAACCGACGTAATTTTTCAAACCAATATTTTTTTTTTATCAGTTCAATAACCTTTTCATGACCCATATGACCATTATCATCGTGATACATTTTTACAAGGCGCCACCGAACTGATTTGGGTATCACTATCCTCTTTTTGCCGTCAACTACTTTACATAACTGACCATCTACAAGGCAATAATCATTTTTGATAGCATTGTTTTCAGACTTAAGGTCAGTCATGATACTCCTGACCTTATTGTCGGCTTCCTGTACAGCAGTTACCCAGGTATTTTGATCCATGTGTAACAAGTTTTGAATGATTACTGGGTTACGACTAAGAGCATCGGCGTGTCGCATACGTGTTCCCGGGCGGTACACCACTTTGAAATCGTACTCGAGTAATTCGAGCCACCACCGACCGATTCGTGGGACCATATCTCGTTTGGTCCACGTAGTGCTTAAAGCACTACAGTCAGTAACTACAGTAAATGGTTTCCCTAAAAGATATATTCGAAATTTCTTTAAGCTCATGACCACGGCGAGCGCTTCGAGCTCGTACGAATGGTACTTACTCTCAGCCGCCGTAGTCTGTCGACTTGCATACGCAATAGGTTTTAACTGACCATCAGATTGTTTTTGCATCAGAATTCCTGCAACACCTAACGCTGATGCATCCGTATGTACCTCAGTCTCTAGATTTTCATTATAAATTGCTAGTACAGGTCGTGATACTAAGGCTTCCTTAATGTCATTAAAAGAGTCATCTTGAGCTTTTCCCCAAAACCATGAAGTCTGCTTCTTTAGTAATAATGTCAACGGTCGCGCTCTTAATGCAAAAGACTTTATAAAGCGCCTAAAGTAGCTAGCCAGTCCTATAAGTTGTCTTAGTTGATGAATTGTAGTAGGTTTGGGAAAATTTATAATGCACTCAATTTTATGAGGCGAAGGACGAATTTCATTTTGTGATATATCAAAACCGAGATACTCAATTTTAATCTTGAGAAAAGAGCATTTCTCTTTACGCAAAGTTAATCCACAATCAGAAATAAGTTTTAAAATAGCTTCTTACCTCGCTAAACCCTCAGAAACCGTTTCAGAATAACAAATAATATCGTCAAGATAAGCCCCAGCAAACTGAAATCGTAAGTTACCTAGCATCTGATTTATGGCCCTTTGAAAAACTGCCGGTGCATTGGCTAACCCAAACGGCATTCTTTTGTATTGGTATTGGCCAAATGGAGTCACAAAAGACGTATATTTTCTACTCTCAGGGTGTATCCATAACTGATGATAACCAGAACACAGATCAAGTGTACTAAAATATTTTTGTCCGTTGAGTTGGTCAACTTGATCCTGTATTAAGGGTAGTGGATATCTGTCTTTACGTGAAATGCTATTTAAATGCCTATAATCAACGCACATTCTAGTATCCCCATTTTTTTTGGATACCAGAATGATGCGACTCGCATAGTCAGAATTACTAGGTTCTATTATGTCTTGCTCTAATAAATCGTCAATAATTCTTTTAACTTTTACCTGTTCTGGCTGTGACATTCTATATGGCCTATAATAAAATGGTGTCGAACTAGTAAGTTCAATGGACATTTCAATATTTGATGATCCTATTTTCCCTTCAGCTCCAGCAAAACAATGATCGTATCGATTGAGTAGATCTTCTAACTGTTCTCGATCTTTTCCTAACAAGTCGGTATTTAACTCACGCGTTGATGTTAAAATGTTAGCCCTAGCAATACATTTAGAAGCATAAATCGTCAAGGGTGTGTGATTATGACTAATAACTTTTATTTCACCGCAATTTTTGTGCAATAATACTGGACTTTCCAAAATGTCAATTTCTTTGCCAGGTTGTCGATGTTGCGAAGCTTTGACATATATCATGTTTGAATTTAAGTCTCTATCATCGTCTGGAATGGTGACTAAAACGTGATTCACACCATGATATAGTGTGACGTCATATGCGACAGATAATTTTAATATCTTATTTTCGGTTAAAACGTTGGGTAGAACATCAAAGCCATTAGTTCTGTCAACGTTAGAAATAGTCAGTTCATCGTAAGTCTTTGTAACAACTATGTTGGGTAACTCTGTAAATGGTCGACCTATTATCATGTCAGTTTCTTGTAACCTATCGTTTACTACTAAAATAGGTACGGTAGCTGATGCTTGGTCTAAAGCAACGTGAGCTGTTAATTCTCCTATAGGTATTATAAGACTACCGCCATAAGCCCGAATAGTACGGGATGACCCTTTTTTGTATCTCAAGCCAGTACGCGTGACTGCGCTAATAGTGATAGTATTACAAGCACTACCGAAATCAATGTATCCTGATAACTTTGTGTCATTTACAATGACATCTTTATGATATTTCCTGTCATTTACATCAACGTCCGAAATGTGATACAATTTAGGGGGTTTGTCAGGGAATTCTTTTTTTGAACGGTAACATTGTTCCTTAATATGACCCCATTTATTGCATACACTACATTGTTTCTCTTCTTTACAATCAGACGTAGAATGACCAAATTTATAACAGCGATCACAACGTTTTATTTCAGTTTTGGTGCACTGATTCGCAAAATGGCCCTTAGTGCCACAATTATAACACGTAATGTCATCGCGCTGTGTGCGGGTTGGTAAAGATTTACGGTTAGTCGTAGGCTTATTATTGTCTTTAGTATTAAATTTACTCTTAGAATTCGATACAGAGTCTGCAGCGACGTCTGTAAGGTATTCCAATAAACTTTTCGTATCATGGCATGCGGCACCTCGGGCTCCTGATTTTAACAGAGGATCATTTAATGTGAAAATTATTACATCTGCTATTACATGATCAGGTTGATCGCATTTTTTTCCTAACGACATTTTTTTATAATAAAAATCTAATACACTTTCGGTATTTTCTCGCATTACAGTTACAAAATCATATAACTTTGAAGCTATACCACGACCTTCTGGAAAATTAATAATCAACTTTTCTTTCCATTGATCCCAACTAAAATCAATATCTTGTTGAGCATCAAACCATAATCGTGCATTGCCAGATAATTTAGATGTCATTTGAAATATGAGAAAACGTTCGTCCCATGCAAAAATTTTAGCTAATGCCTCTAACCGTCTTATCCAGTTTTGAGCCGTCATTTTATCATTGCACATATTTCCAGTGAACGCTGGAATATTGTCCAGACCCGGTAATAATTTGTGCACCTGACCTTGACTCGTCGAACAAACCAGCGTACTAGAATTGTTCGTAGCGGGTACATTCCGCAGACATTGCGGCGCCGCTGGCTGTTGCGCAGTCGGCAGCACGTCGTCGTTTTCATTTTGTTTTTCTCCTACCGGCAACATCGATGATTCCACCTGAATCGACGGGCGTGTGAGTACAGGAACCGTGGGAGCTGTGAACACAAAATCCATAGAATCATTTGATGGTTGTGGCGGTGTAAAACTATCCCGCGCAGTTAAGTTCGAATCCTGTGGTTGCAGTGCTTTGTTTAAAAGTTTTTCCTAAATTTTCAAGACGGGACTCCAATGCTTCATTGCGTTTTCGACGTTTTGTTTCCCGGCTTGATGACTCACTACGACGACGTCGTTCGCGCGATTTTGATCGCTTGCCCATGATACTAGTGTGGCGTAAGTTTTATCCCGGTTCTGAACTGTTAAAGGGTGTTCAGAACAGACACAATATAGGCTTTTATAATACTATATTTCTTGAGCAATAAAACGTAGGCTCCGCGTTCGTAGACGTTCCGTGACTGCCGGCCACGAGCCGACGTGACTACGCGACCGCTCGCGTCTACGCCCCACCACGCCACCATCGTCTGACGTGGGGCGCGTTCTGTATTCGGCTCGGCTTCGTTTACAATATATATGTGCCGCCTCCAACGGGCTTCTACAGGTTAAAAGTCATAGTCACATAATATAACTACATATTTTTACAAGTGATTCAGTTATTATTTATTTACATACCTTCACGGTCACTTTTACATAATCCATAATTCAATTGTATTACTGATTCACTCTTATTATAATTTTTATCTTTTTTATTTATTTTGTCGTTAAATATTACGCGTGCGATCATTGTGCTTGCCCGCGTGCTGCTGTATGACGCAATATCTCCTTGTTCCCGCTCACCTCACATGGGTAGATGTATACAGGTATCTGTAATTTCCATGGCGACGTGCAACTAACAAATGGCGTATTGTTTTTGTGTATCCTTATGCAAGAATGGTTGTCTTGACGTCCGTTCGATACATTAGGGGACCACTGAAAACCAGTGCTGTGCTGTGGCTCACGTCGCAACATAGCTTAATGCTGAGATGGCCCCCTAGTTGTTACGGTATGGACATGCAACACCTCTCTTTTGTATATAGTTTTAGTTTAAATTATGTATAATCTAATGTTAGTTAATGTTGCATGTTATATACTGGCAATAAAAACTTTTCTTTCTTTCTATTAGTAACTGATTGTCCACTGGTGTTAAAAAGAACAACGCCAAAGTTTCTTGCCCGTTCTTCTCTGGCGAAACAGCCTTCCGAATTGGCGATAGAGTAAACATTTTATGAATTCAATAAATATTTTGATTCGATTGAATTGATTTAATATTAACTAAACGACTTTGAACACATATTGCTTGATCAAATGACCAGTAGATCAACCATGAGTTATTTTGAAGTTTCTCGCTAGCGGCTTCATGAAATAATTTGTATGACAAATACTCATTAATTCCACACGTAAAAGTAGTTTCGGTCAGGTAGGCAGCAGCTTGGCTGCGTCCCTGATATTTCTGATATCAAAGGCCAACGGTAACTACTTAAAAACGGAAGTTATTCCCTCAGTGTGGACCCCGAGTGGGTCTCGGTTCGTCCACCCAGCCGTCTTGTTCAGTCTCTGTTAGTACCGAGAAAATATATTTTATTTTTATTGTAGACTAAGGTAACTGAATTACATCTGCTTAAACTAAACTGCACCGATCGAGTGCTCACTTTTGAGCTATTTGTTGTACCCAATTTCTTGAATAAAAAAGTATTTTCTGGTAAGGGTATATATTATCATAGGAATGCAGATGAGGTGGTGTGTGGCCAATATGTGTGTGTGGTCACATAGCGGCGAGCTCACGGCGCGCCTGCTGCATGTAGGCGGTGGTCGCTTCGACGAGGTCGCGGTCGCCAACCACGCCCACCTCGCCGATGGAGCCGCGGGGACTACGCTCCTCGGCTTGCGCACGCTTCAGCCGTATCTCGCGCATGCGCGCCTCTAGGATGCGCTCCCGCTTGCTCTCACGGTCAAACATCTGCGTGCAATGGTGTGGTGACGTCACAGGCAGGTGTGTGTAACAGTGAACAGTAAGTACTATATGATATACTGACGGCGGTGAGGATGCCCTTGTCGCTGCGGTCGGAGGTGGCGAGGTTGGAAGACAGCTCGATCATGTACACGTTGCCGCGTCGACTGCCGCACGCCGCCAGCGTTCCCTACAACATGCGACCACGCTGTGTACTATCAATTAGTTTAACATCATTTTGTGTGGGAAATCAATTCGCGGAACAAAAGCTATGTATTTAAGAACTGAAGAAGAACAAGAAGACCTTCGTGAGGGTTTAGTGTTACTGTTTGCATTAACGAATCGGTCCAGTTGGCTTCCTAGAAGTGGAATCCCATAGTTACATTAAGAAAACGCATATTTCGTAAATAGTTTGCGAATTCTCAAATCAATTATAAGCAAACAAAATCCTTATGGTTACCATGAAGGATATTTTAACCAACCAAGAGCATCTACAGGATGATATCGGGCAGCTTTAAAGGAATTTCAAAGATGATTCTAGACACCAAAAGGCTTTTAATTACATCAAAACGTGCCTGCAACCTGGGGAGAGTTCCGAATGAATCATAATAAACTGTGAGAGTTCGAAGACCGTGTATACAATATATTACGAATCCTTAGAAAATATATTACGTTATCATGAAGTCAAAGAAACTACATAAAAGTGGAAAGCTATGCAATAAATATGGATCAGTCGAAACAAAAATCATCGATTTTATTGTGAAATTCGGAAAATTAAGAAGATTTAATCATCAAACCCTGACCATCTATTTGTAATCTATTCATTGGGATGTTGTACCAAGATATAATTACTAATTCGGTTAGAGACAGGATTATAATATTATACGAGTACATATTGACAGCCTCCGTGGCGCAGCGGGCGAGTAGCCGGCTGTGAAACGTAAGGTTGCGGGTTCGATTCCCGCACCGAGACAAATGTCTATGTGGTCCACAGATATTTGTTTCGGGTTTGAGTGTTGTGAGACAGCGCCTCTCTCGTAGTTTCTGATACCCACGATACAGTTTACACCTAGTGTGGAGTCAGGAGTCAGGACTATGTGTGTGGTTGTTAGGTGTATTTGGTTATTTATATTAATTAAATTGTCTTAGATTATATGCCTGAATTTAGAGATAGATCTGCAATGGATGTGGAGTTGACTAAGGGCCACTTGCAGCTCCGCAATAAATCTCTATTTATCTCAAATCTTGATTTAAAAATAGAGTGGGCTGAAGGATAAATCAAGATAACGTGTAACTCTAGATTAATAATAGCATTGCAAGTCGCCCTTAAAGATGGGCATATCAAAAAAGACGAAGTCATATTTCCTCTATTTTAGAGCTAGATTAAACAATTCACGGGTGCTATATGGCCTCATACGGGTCTGTTAACTATAACTATGGATAATACAGTTTTGCATATTCATTAAAAATTCTGAGTTTTGTCTACATAATTTAAATATACTGTACAACAATAATAAATGTGTCTCACAGATTCATGCATGCGCACTGTCATCAACGGCTCTTGGCACACCTGCATGGTGAGTGTCGGCACGTACTGGCGCCGCATCAGGTCCCACACCGCCAGCACGCCGTTCCACTGCGTCAGCACCATCAGCGACATCCTGACAATAACCGTCCATCGATGCATGTCTTGTGTCGGTGGATGATGAGACTACATACCCCATACTCTCTACTCACCGCGTGGGGCTCCACGTGCCGAAAGTGATCTTGTGCCGGTGCGGCGGCGACATGATGACGGACGACTCGCGGCAGTCCTCGCTCCACACGCGCGCCGTCCAGTCACCCACGGTCAAGAAGTTTTTTAAAAAATTGGGGTTGCGCTCCACCGACCGCACGGGCCCCAGGTGCGCTTCAAACTATAAAATTACTTAAACGTTTTCTAAAGCTCCCTCCAATATTGTACATTTGCATTGGCATTGTACCCCATTTCCTGGGTATTATAAGACTTAACATCTAATCTTATCATCTGTCACGCAAGCATGTAAAAAAAATGTGTATCTTTTGTCCGTCAGGACTATGGATTTTGATAAATAAATAAATGTGAGTGTCGGTGCTGCGTTATTCAAAGTGCAGGCTACGGCAGCTACATTGGTACTACACCAGCTGCTGTTCATGGGTAAGCTATGTAGATAACTGTATCGCTTATTTAATTTTCTTAATATTACCGTCAAGCGAGGGGCTCGTTCGTTTCAGTATTTAATTGCAGTAAATAAAATCAACTGACTGATCGACTGCCTCGGTGGCGTGGTTCTGATGTCTCGGGTTCGATCCCCGGGTCGGGCAAAGTGATATTGGATTTTTCCATATCAGCCTGGAGTCTGGAATTTGTGCCCGATATGGCGATAGGCTCACCCCCTATCACATCTGGGACGGAACTAAGCTCGGCGAAATGTGGGTGTTCTAGTTCGCTAGTGCGCCTCTGCCTACCCCTTCGGGGATACAGGCGTGAGCTTATGTATGTATGTTATGTATGTTAAATAAAATCAAGACATTATCGTACACATGTTTTTGAGTTAGAACGTTTGTATTGGTGGTTAAGAATAATATACTAATTGTTTACTATGAGCGGAAATTAAGCTATGTAAAATATATTTGTTATCTTTACAAGCTAGACTAGTGTCATGTAATGAGAGTGTTTTAATATTACTTTTAGTGGTATCTTCTCTGTCGGGCTCTTGCCTTTCCTGTTTCCGGCGAGCACAAGTCCGTTCTCGGTGCCGACATAGAAGCGGGAGGGGACGGTGGGCTCGAACTCAAGACAACTGGCGCCGTTCGCCTTCGCCATGCTGGGGACGTCGAATGAGTACTTAACCACGTCCATTATCATGTGATCGGTGGGCTCGCTCATGTCACGCATGTCCCACCACTTGACGGCGCCGTCGGGCCCTGACGAGAAAAACTCTTGGCCAGACTTGGCGTTGATGAAGAGCACGCTACGCACGAGATCACGATGAGCCACGTGCGGTGGACATAACAGCTGCGCACCGCCTCCGCGACGCCGGTCCCACACGCCCACCTGTCCATTCATCAGCGCGCCTGCCAGCACGTCAGTATTGCGTTGGTTGAACTGTAGGTCGAGCAGCGGGCACGGCGGGTTCAGCGTCACCTCCGGGTAGTTCGGGTTCTCAACGTCCCACAGGTAGCACTCTAGAGCGGCGCGCGGCACTCGGTTCCAATTGACGTCCACGTACGTGACGGCGTATCGGTGCCCCTCCGGTTGCCAGCACACGGAGCTGATCGGACGGCAGGCGGGCAAGTCGCGGTACGTGTTCACGAGTCGGCAGCTGCTGCGCTCCACGTCGGGCATGGTTGGCATCTCCACATAGTACGTTCGATACATGTCGATTGCATTGTTCTGCATCACGTAATGGTCCATACCCTAGAGTCACATTGATTGGTCAGAATGCGGTGATGAGTCCCAAGTCACAGATTGCTACGAGTGTAAAATGAGAGTCGCTTACTTCAGCCGACGCCATGACGCAGTGTATGTAGTTGTCTTCCTTCTCAATCTTACGCCGGTAACGCTGCGTGGCCTCGGGGTCGGTGACGGGTACGTCCTTGGGCCAGCCGCCCTCCGCATGGTTGGCGCCAGTGGTCGTGTACTCGGCCCTGCGGCACAGTAACTCGTATAGTAGGTGAGTACGGGAGAGGAGAGTGTTCGTAATGTGAACGTGCTCTATTCTCTGCGCTCACCGGATCGTGTTGATATCGTTGTGCCAGTAGACAGGCGTGTGCTGCGTCGGCTGATGCACGGGGTTACGCAGGATGTAATGCTTGAACTCTCCCTTGTTGGGGGGAATGGTGTCGCACATTTCTGGCCCGCGCTCACAAAACATCGGCTGGCGCCCATAGTTGCTCCGTAATTTTGTATACGAGTATGATATATCCATATCTACTATATATCTATTTATACGTGGAGTATTACTATTATTTCAAGTGGTGTTGCACTAAAGTAATGTGATATAGTATTTTCTTTTATTATATTCAATTTCTTCTTCTCCACAAAGTTTAGAATTCAATAGAGAGATTCAATATTTAAGGTCCTTGGAAATCAATGACGAAAAAAATTTGTTTATTTCAGAGACTTATGTTTATTTTATCATTGTTACGACTTGGTTACGACCATAACGTAACGACCAAGGAGATTGAGTTGTAAGACATTGTAAGACTCAATTCTCGTAGTAAATGTCAACTTTACGCATTTATAAAAAATAAGCCCAAAGGTAGAAAGAAATATACTTACTAAAATATACACCCATAGAAGACGTCAATCGACTGATAAATCTATGTATGCACCCAAAAACGTTGGAATCGCTCCGCTTAAAGAAGACTGCGCTCTGATGGCCAAAAATGCTTGCAGTGAGAGATTGATCTCAAGCAGAATTGTCTTTGTGTAGTAGGATGACGATGATATTTGAAATGTAAATTAACTTCTTTAAGCGCGCTAACCACTTTGTTTTGTGGATATTGAATGAAACTGTGTCATTACGTTCAGCGGTGAAAGTTAGCAGTGTAACCATCGTTGATGTAAACTCTTCTCCAGTGGAATAAGGGAGCGAGATATAGGGCCTTACTTATAAAAACATTTTCGCTTATCTTTTCGTTAAGAATAACCTGTCACTTTTTCCTTGCGTTACAGTGTTTAAAAATATAAGGGACAACCTATGGTTTAAAGATAAGCAGCGCTTAAGTATTTTTATAAGTAAGGTGCATAGTCAACACGTCACTGCTGTACTCGATCAGCGAGCGTTACATGAGAGAGCATGACTCATAATATTTTTAATGCCAATTTATTTTGATCTTGCCTTCGACGCTAATAAAATGTAAAACTAAGGATTAAAAAGGCCATTATTTATTTTATTTATATGTTTTAATTTATCAATTCATGTTCATAACATTTAACGATAAACGAGACTTCCTATAAAGTTATATCTAAAATATACTTGTAGCTAATGTTTAATGTAAACGATACACATTCATAATACAGCGTAAATTTGAAACGAGTACACGACCCCGCGAGGTGCCTATAAATTAAATCTAACACACAAACATAAATAGAAAAATAATAACATTAAAACGACTCTAAACGAATACATTGTACAAAATATGGAGCGGGCACGCGAGGAGCGAGTAGCGAGTGTGATCATCTCACGCGTCACGCGTCACGCATCACGCGTCAGGCATCGCGCATCACGCCCGTTACACGAGCGCGGCGAGCTCCTTCCTGACAACAGCAGTATACTCGTCCGCTGCGGCGGCGAGGTCGTTGTCTCCCAGCGCCAGGTCCAACTCGGTAGCGGAGGCAACCGGGCTGCTCTCCTCCGCCTGCCGCATCTTCAACCGAATCTCGCGCATGCGTGCCTCCAGGATACGTTCGCGCTTGCTCTCGCGATCCAATATCTACACACACAACGTAATCTAGTCACCGACTCCTCGTCACCCGGTGGGCACCACTTGCGTCCTGATACTTACCGCGGTCATAAGCAGTTTGTCGTTTTTTTCCGGTTGAGATAACGTCTGCGACATCTCTACCATGTAAATGTTGCCGTTCTGACTACCACATGCGATCAGCGAGCCCTGCCGGTGCCGGTGAATATGATTCAGTTATCATTAGTGCGAGAAGTGCTGTCATGTGATGCGAACTATGAAGCGAGGCAGACGTACCGCTTCGTGCATGCATAAGCGTAGCAGTGGTTCTTCGCACACCTGCATCGTGAGCGTGGGTTCGTGTTGGCGCCGTAGCAAGTCCCACAGCGACAGCACGCCGTTCCACTGCGCTAAGAACATCAACGACAGCCTGGATATGAAGCATCAATATATTGTTGTTTTGTCGTTACAAAAAGGCTTTGATATGTACTAACAATAATAATAAAAATATTAGCCCGGTAATATTACTGTCCCACTGTTGGGCACGGGCCTCATCTACTAATGAAAGGGGTTAGGCCTTAGTCTACCACGCTGGCCTAATGCGGGTTGTTAGACTTCACATACCTCCAAATTTCTTGTGGAGAAATTCTCGAGTATGCAGGTTTTCTCACGACGTTTTCCTTCACCGTTATAGCAAGCGATATTTCACAATGAAAAAACACTTATGTAACATAGAAATGCCTGAGGTGTATGCTCATTTTTAGAGTTGGTCTCAAACGTCCGACACTCGTCTCGGCAGACCGTACCACACCCAACTTAGCTATCGCTGCTATCTTGATATGTTCCATGGAATAATAATTATATAAACAGTGATACAGTTGACCTGGTAGGGCTCCAGGTGCCGGCGGTGATCTTGTGCCGTTGGGGCGGAGACCACAACACGGCAGACTCGCGGCATTCCTCGCTCCATACGCGTGCTGTCCAATCACCCACCGATAGGAAGTTCTTCAAGAAATTGGGATTGCGCTCCAGTGACCACACGGGGCCCACGTGCGCATCATACTGTAAGCAGACCATTGCGGTTGTTATCATGCAGATACGAAAGTAACGTAAATAAAATTCGTCTCACCTTAACAGGCAACTTTTCCATCGGTGTCTTCCCTTTTCGGTTACCAGCGATGATGAGCCCGTTCTCAGTGCCCACCATAAAGCGCGTCGGCATTGTGGGCTCGAACTCGAGACTACAGACGCCGTTCGCGTTCGCCATTGTTTGCACTTCGAACGATGACTTGACCACGTCGATGATCATCTCATCAGTGGGATCGTTCATATTGCGTACGTCCCACCACTTACAAGCGCCGTCGGGCCCGGTCGAAAAGAACTCCTGGCCGGATTTAGCGTTGATATAGATAACGTTATTGACGAGGTCGCGGTGCGCCACGTGCGGTGGACACGTCGCCACCGGCTCGCCCCCGTTACGTCGATCAAACACGCATACTTGCCCGCTCAGCAGGCCACCAGCGAGTGAGGTCGTGTCGCGCTGGTTGTACACGAGAGCCAACATCGGACAAGGAGGCTCCAGCGTCACTTCGGGACGATTCGCATTCTCCAGGTCCCATATGTAGCAGGAGAGCGGCGCACGCGTCTGCCGGTTAAAGTCGACGTCCGCATAGGTGACGGCGAATCGTTGCCCGCCGTCTGGCTGCCAGCAGATGGAGCAGACGGGTCGCTGCGCCGCGCCATCACCGCCGTCGCGGTACATATTCACGGTGCGGCAGTAACTGCGTTCGATCGTCGGCAGCGGCTCCATCTCTGCGTAATACGTGCGGTACATATCGATGGCATTATTCTGCAGCACGTAGTGGTCCATGCCCTATAATCACACATGCTCATAGTAGAGCGTCTCCTTCGCGCTATACCCGCAAAATTTACAGATTATGAAACGTACCGGGGCCATGTTCATGATGCAGTGAATGTAGTTGTCTTCCTTCTCAATTTTTCGCCGGTAACGCTGCGTCATCTCGGGGTCGAGAAGATTAACATCCTTGGGCCAGCCGCCCTCCGAGTGGTTGGCACCGGAGGAGGAATAATCGGCTCTGTAAGAGAGCGTAGTTAGAGTTAGAGGTCGGTTCGTGTGAAGGAAGGTTGTCGCCATTCTCTTACCGCTCAGTGTTGATGTGGTTCTCTGAGAAGACAGGGGTATTCTGCGTGGGTTGGTGCACGGGGTTGCGCAGGATGTAGTTGCGTTGCTCGACTGCGTTTGCGACAATGGTGTCGCACATCTCCGGCCCCTGCTCGCAAAACAGCGGCTGTCGACCGAACTCAGCACGTTTCCTCGTATATTGATACGAGATCTCCATTTTGCATTCGGTAAAAATATGTAAAGTTCTATAACAAAAATATAAAATTACAAAACTTGATTTGCGACCCGCTCCCATCCATTACAAAAGTACAAAGTGAGTAGTGACTAGTGACGGCTGTTGTCACCTATTTTATTTCTCTTTTCCAACGTCATTGTTTGGAATAATTTATGAAGATAAAAATCACAACTGGCAAAAAAATAAGTTTTGGAAAGAATTTAAAAATCTTAAAAATAATATTGAGGTATTATAATAAAAATATGCATTTTATAAGTAATTTAATATAATTATTATCTGTGAAACCTTTTAATCTGCTTTATATATTATTGTTATGCGTTATGCTTTATAAGGTTTTTGAAAATAAATAATATAGAACCTTACAATATAAAACACAGGTCAAGTGCATGCTGCATACAGCATATCTGACCACGCACAATAGGGTTCCGAAGTAAGAGTAACTGTTACTTAAATATTATTTTATTAAACATGATTTTAAGTATATGCTCCAAAAACTCATATTTACTACCTGTTTTACATAACTTTTTGTTTTGTAGACTAGAACTAACAATTCTTCTAAAACATATTTAATCAAATTTTACTTTGGTCGTCTACTACTCGTTAACTTGTAAATCCTGTTTTCCTTTTAAACTCATTATACTATAATCTACTACTGTGTTTTTTCACGTCTCTAAAACGAACCGTTTAGCGTTTAGAAATGAGGGGGGTCTACTCTCTAAAAATTAGCACTTCAAAGCTTAATATTTCGCAAACGGAGCCTCGAAAGGAACAATCGTTTTCACAAACCCAAAATGTTTTTGAATGACCTATCCAATGTACCCCACAGTATGAGATAGTTGAGAAAAAACACATCATCCCCAATTTAAGTGTAGGGGAGGTACCCTAAATCGACCTGTTGGAAGCGGCCTGCATCCAGCGATGTGTACTCATGCCAAATTACAGCTTTCTAGTACTAATAGTCTCTAAGCTAAACCGCGGTCAGATAGATCGACAGATAGAAGGACGGACATGCCGAAATTATAAGGGTTGGTTTTTATCCTCCTAATAAGAGGTCTCATGAACAAAACAAATAAAAAGAACACAAGATCTAATTCAATCAACACAAATGTAACCCTATCCAGGTGTTATAAAGTAGCTTTTTAATTGACATGAGCAAGCGTTCTTAAATTTGAATTTTGAAATTTAGAATTCTATCGGCGTCCGACTGTAAGCAAAAGAAGTGCTTAAGCACTCCTTTGCTGTCCCATTTTCCGAGCGTCAAATGTGCATCTAGGTAAATAATATATCGATGACCTATTATTACAATTATTGAAGTTATACTTCTTTAGGCACGTTATGAAAAAATGATGAGAGTGAAATTTTCACATCTGTGACGAAAAAAATTAACAGTATGAAGTTGTCTACAGTATGAAGTTGTCTACAGTATGAAGTTGTCTACAGTATGAAGTTGTCTGCTTAACCGCGTACACGTACACGCACCCATTTGACTTCGATTGCAATTTAATATTGTTTAAATTCGTTGATAATATTAAATATATAATAATAATTAATTAATATACTTTACTTGTGACTAATGTAAGGATTGGACGTTCTGCGAATTGGACGTTTTGCGAATTGGACATTTCGCGTTTTTGACATTTTGAGAATTGGACATTTAGCGAATTGAACATTGTGCAAATTGGACATTTCGCGAATTGGATATTTCGCGAATTGGACATTTTGAGATTTGGACATTTTGGGAATTGGACATTTTGCGAAACGGACATTTCGCGAATTGGACATTTTGAGAATTGGACATTTTGAGAATTGGACATTTTGAGATTTGGACATTTTGGGAATTGGACATTTTGCGAAACGGACATTTCGCGAATTGGACATTTTGAGATTTGGACATTTTGAGGACTCGACATTTCGCGAATTGGACATTTTGCGAATCGGACATTTCGCGAATGGGACATTTGGGAATTGGACATTTTGAGATTTGGTCATTTTGAGAATTGGACATTTCGCGAATTAGACATTGTGCGAATTGGACATTGTGCGAATTGGACATTTTGAGATTTGGACATTTTGAGGACTCGACATTTCGCGAATTGGACATTTTGAGATTTGGACATTTTGCGAAACGGACATTTCGCGAATTGGACATTTTGGGAATTGGATATTTCGCGAATTGGACATTTTGAGATTTGGACATTTTGGGAATTGGACATTTTGAGAATCGGACATTTCGCGAAACGGACATTTCGCGTTTTGGACATATAGCGAATTGAACATTGTGCTAATTAGACATTTCGCGAATTGGACATTTCGCGAATTGGACATTTTGAGGATTGGACATTTCGCGAATTGGACATTTTGAGAATAGGACATTTTGAGAATTGGACATTTTGCGAAACGGACATTTCGCGAATTGGACATTTCGCGAATTGGACATTTTGAGAATTGGACATTTTGAGAATTGGACATTTTGAGATTTGGACATTTTGGGAATTACACATTTCGCATCGCGTTATACGAAAGCCACTCTCAAACGGACGAAGCTATTTAAAATAACATTGTGAGGTAGCTCAGGTCGGTGGCAGGTTTTTGGTGACCGACAGCTCAGGGCCCGGGCCGTAGTATGCCAGCGACTGCCCTCTTCCTATGGTAGCTCATTTGCTGATAAATGGTGTTTGGAGTCCGCAGTAAGAATACATTGTTCAGTAAAAGAAAGCAAGTCATCATATAAAAAGGGTATAATAGAAGTTGTACCATTCGGTTGCGACCGGTAGGGTTGCAACTTCACATTACCGCCGCGCCGCGCCGCGCCGCGCCGTCAGAGATTTCAGAGTTTAGAGGCGAAGGGTGCAATCTCCGCAAGACGAGTGAAAGCAGCGGGTGTCGAGGAGAGCCTTGTATTGCTGATACTCGCGAGCATGTTTTTGTTCTACGTGCCCTCATATGCCCACCATTCCTATATGAGGTAAGTGCGACACCATTTTTAAATCATCTGTTACAAAAATTATTCGGCTTAGATTTTACCACCCGCGCTTCCTGCTTGATGGCAAGAGGATACAGTCCCGTACAAATTATTTTATAAAAAAACTGACCTCCAAGTCCACCGCCCACGATCTTACTACGCGAAATAGTCTGGAATAGGACATTGGCTACCTTTTATACCGTAAAAAAGGTAGGTATTAATTGGAAGCAGGAAAACGTAAAACAAATAAATAAATACAGACAATATCCATCAGTTTATGAAGTAACTTATAGTTCTTACTTATCTAGAGGTAGATTAGCAAGAGACGAGGTGATTGGCGACTGGTGACGAAGTACAAATGAATGGTTCGAACATGAGTCGTGAGTGGTGACTGATGTGGGCATCAATCGTGCGAGGTGCGAGGTGCCAGGTGCGAGGAGTGAAGGAGTCGAGGAGTACCGGCGCGGCGGGCGCGGCGGGCGCGGCGGGCGCGGCGCTCACCGGCCACCGCTGATCCGCTGAGTAATGACGCGGCTGTAATCGCCACCAACACTTCTTTCTCTCATTACCAACTATTTAACATTGTCTTGATAATCGCTCTTCTTGTCTTCTTGATATTCGATTATATTGTCTTGATATATTAGATTCTGAAATAGTCGACAAATGACGTTGTGATATATTACCTCTATGTGCTGTGAATCCAAATTGTTACAAGACACGATACCAACAGCCGGAGCAGGAAAATTTCTGACAACCGTAAATGTATTCGTGCGCGATGCGCGTCTATGAAATTTGTATGAAATATTAATCAAATGTCATCAGTGCGCAGCGAGTTTACATTTACATTAGTTTTTCGTGCTCGGGCTACAGTACATATTATAAATACATTGACAATATAGTAATACAGTAGTATGTCGCTGAATCTAGTGCTAGCTAATAAGTATTATGCTTCTTCATAGTATAAACCTTCAGAAACTTGCAGTGTATACTAAATGTAATGGACCTTTTGCGTACAGTTTGTGTTCCATTTGGAGCAAATTAAAAAAAAAAAAAATAAAGTAGTTGGTCTGGGCGCGGCCATGGTCGGAATGATCGGAACTCTGGACACACGCGCGATTCTTTTGAAATGGTGTTATGTGTTCAGCACACAGTCTTATACTGTCTCATAGAAAATCAACGTAAAGTGGTAGCTCGTTGTTGCGTTTTGTTAACGGCACGGCGTAGTATAACCTA
Organism: Clanis bilineata; assembly: GCA_036417725.1. Lineage (NCBI taxonomy): Eukaryota > Metazoa > Arthropoda > Insecta > Lepidoptera > Sphingidae > Clanis > Clanis bilineata. Next base: position 78,259 of record CM071140.1, read on the forward strand.
TATGCAGGTACATTTAATTCACCTAAATCGCACGGCTTAGTGGCTTACAAGCCGCTTGAGGCTCTTAAACTAATATTATTAAACTGGCGCTGTGATGCGGTTTCGCCCAGTATTGTCATGTATTATGTACAAGTCTATAAATCGTTTAAGTACCTATGGTCACATTATTATGTAAGCTCACCTAAATAATTTCCTTTTTAACCGACTTCAAAAATAAATATACCCAACAGTCATACACCTAGTCCTGACCCCACACTTGGTATAACCTGTATCGTGGGTGTCAAAAACTATGAGAGACATTCGGTTTCACAACACCCAGACTTGAAACAATTATATGTGGGCCACACAAAAAATTGTCTCAATTGAACTCACGGCCCCTCGCTTCACAGCCGGTTACTCGCCCGCTGCGCCACGGAGGCTGTCAAAAAAGGAGGAGGTTAACAATTCGTCTTTTTTATGTGTTTCTCGATAACTGGAAGACGCCTGGGCCAAATTGAAACTATTTTTTGTTTAAAAGGCTCCACTATATATACTATACTAGCTGACCCGCGCAACTTCGTCTGCGTATGAGAGAGAGGGTTGAAAGAGTGAGTCGTAGGCACCTATAGCACAATAATTCTAAAAGAGGTAATGGGATGATCTGTCCGGTCCGTCTGTCACCCCGTTTGTCACCCCGTCTGTCACCCAGTCGGTCACCCCATCTGTCACCCCGACTGTCACCCAGTCGGTCACCCCATCTTTCACCCCGTCTGTCACCCCGTCATTCACCTCGTCAGTCACTCCGTCCGCCACCCCATCAGTCAGCCTGTCAGTCACCCCGTCATTCCTCACGTCGGTCACCCCGTCAGTCATCCCATTAGCCACCCCATCAATCACCCCGTCAGTCAACCCTTAGTCACCCTACCCTTCATCCCCTTGGTCAACACTAAAATATTTTTTTAAATAGAACCAGTAGTTTCTGAGATATAAAATTCCCCGCTAGCAGCATTTTTCATTTCTGCTCCACTTCTACTGGTCATAGCGTGATATTATATAGCCTATAGCCATCGTCGATAATTGGGCTATCCAACACAAAAATAATTTTTCAATTCGAACCAGTAGTTTCTGTCCCAGATATAATTTTCCCGATTTTGCAAGATTTTTCAATTCTGCTCCGCTCCTATTGGTCAAAGCGTAATGTTATATAGCCTATAGCCATCCTCGATAAATAGGCTATCCAACACAAAAAAAAATTTCAATTCGAACCAGTAGTTTCTGAAATATAGTCTTTTCAACATTTTTCATTTCTGCTCCGCTCCTATTGGTTATAGCGTGATGTTATATAGCCTATAGCCACCCTCGATAATTGGGCTATCCAACACAAAAATATTTTTTCAATTCGAACCAGTAGTTTCTGTCCGAGATATAATTTTTCCCGATTTTGCAACATTTTTCATTTCTGCTCCGCTCCTATTGGTCAAAGCGTGATGTTATATAGCCTATAGCCATCTTCGATAAATAGGCTATCCAACACAAAAATAATTTTTCAATTCGAACCAGTAGTTTCTGAGATATCGCCTTCCCCGGTTTTAAACATTTTTCATTTCTGCTTCGCTCCTATTGGTCATAGCGTGATGATATATAGCCTATAGCCACCGTCGATAATTGGGCTATCCAACACAAAAAGAATTTTTCAAATCGAACCAGTAGTTCTTGAGATTAGCGCGTTCAATCAAACAAACAAACAAACAAACAAACTCTTCAGCTTTATAATATTAGTATAGATATAAGGACTATAGAGGTATACTAACCAGGTGGTCCCATTGACACCAACTCAGGATCTGATGATGGGATCTCAGAAAATCGAGCGCAACCATCAAATTTTATAACGACGCATAATACGTTTTATATATTTTCTCAAACTGTTCAAGTATTTACGACTGGTACTCATCATCTCATGTTACTAAGTTAATGATGGAAAATATAACTCCTTAACTATTAGGAGTTGGTGGATAATTATTTCAATATTATAGGTTCGTATAGACCACAAGTTATGTTCTTTTGAGCTATTCAGGTGGGCTGATGATGGAGAGTAAAACTCCATGTTAGTTAGGAGTTCAGGTATAATTCTTAAATTACCATATAGATTATTTTGATGATTGCATCAGGAGTCTTAATTGTATGTTATCTTAAAACTAATGAAAACTGAATTTAAAAAATACTGGAAAATAGATTAAATAAAAAGGCACAGACTCCAAAGAGAGTAAGATTTTTTTTTAATTCTAAGTGTTCAGTTTTATTTTTTTTATCATGTAGGAAAAATGTTATTCTAAGTCTGAGCGTACTATAGGTAGTCGCACCACGGCACCGCACCGCACTGTAGTTGTAGCTCGTAGCTCAATATCTCGTAGCCGTAGCAATACTGCTACGAAAACAACGAAACAACATGCTAATTGCTATGTTCTATGCTATATTCGCTCAGGTATGTTCGCTTCTTAGCAATTTTGATAAGCATAACATGCATACAAACAAACATAAACATAAAAAAACATAAGCATACAATCTCTGTGGGCTTAGATTACTTTATATAAATATAAAGTGTATTTAGTACCCACTAACAAGCTAAGCTGGGCGTACGGTTCCGACGCGACCATTTATTTACTACACGGTACAATAAAACGTTTGCGAACAAAATCGAAAAGAAAGTACTGAGTCTTTTTTAGGTTTAAGAATCATTTATTTCTCATATGATTACATTGAATTGCTTACTGAGAAAATTGTCTAACAATTTATCGTAAAAATAATAACATGAAGCATTAGTGCACCAAATAAATGCTATCTTTTTGAAACGTTTATTGAGTACTCGCGATCCTGTCAGTATTAAAAAGCGAATTATGTCAATAAATTAGCGTTATCGGTGCAGTGTGCGATTGCAGCCGTACCCCCCCCCCCACCGCACCCCGCCCCGCCGCGCCGCGCCGATCTCTCCGCTTCTCTCCGCTGTCATCAGCTGCTCCTCGCACTGAGCGCACTGCGCGGTGATAATAATGATTAAATAATAATAATTAATTTAATATAATTGTTTAATGAGCAATAAAACGCTCCATCGCATACAATACGCGTCGAATTAATCGCTTCGAACTTGCTTACCGCTAGTTGTCCACTCTCGATCGCTTCCGAAGAAACATCTGTGTCCCGCTATTTTTAGGGCCTGTAGGGCCATACAGCTGGTAGCCCGACTCGAGTCGGCTTCCGCATCTACTCCGGTCTGTTGGGTGAGTGCAGGCAAGCACTCTGAACCCGTAAAGTTAGGTGACAATGCTGAGGGCAACCCACTAACGGGGATTTTGATACATCATCGATTAGGGGAAGTTTGGGCGTATTTCCTTAACTATCCATTTCTGTCATCAGCACTCGGGCCGGTATTGTTAACGGGGTCGGGGCGGCTGGGAGCACGGCGTGGTCCTCGTCAGCGGGGACGGAACTGCGGTCGTGTGGAGTGTGTTAGCAGTTTAAGTTGCTCGAACTTGCTAGACGGTCAGAGTGATTTCATCATCAGGGTCTGACAAAACGGATTTGGGACGTCGCCATTTCGCACGGTTTATTATTGTATGTATAGTGTATGCCAGTTTCTTAGTCAGATGGTAGTATATGGAGTTTTTGGGCATTTTTTCAACCCCTTAACAGGTATATGACAGTATTCTGTGTCTTTATACCCAATATTTCTGTTTTACCGTATAATATTAATACGGCAGAAATTAATGGACTAAATTATTGAAAGGCGGAGATAAAACTTGAAACGCAAAATTTTAATATTGTACCCGTGTAATGACAGAGCTGAATAGACACGGGCGGCTCGGCCTCCGGTGGCCGATACGCTTATGTAACATATATGTATATGTGCCGCCTCCGACGGGTTAACAAAAAGAATATGGCGGAGTGGACAAAATGGCGTCTCACAAAGAAGGAAGCGGTTGCCGTCGTGTTGTTTTTGGAACGTTTCCGTTTAAATAATAAAATGAGTGAAGTGAAATAGCGCAGAGCGTAGTGAAGTGCCGCGGCGGGAAGTGCATAACATTACATATTCATGCGCCATCGCTTAGCCGCCTATTATGCGCGCTGAATATGCGGAGGAACGCATGAGCCGCCCCTCCACCGGCGGAAGTCAGAACCGGCCCTGCGTCGTATTACCACTATTATACTACTACCTCGGTGGCGTGGTTGTATTTCAGTACGACTGTCGTCCTGAGGTCTCGGGTTCGATCCCCGGGTCGGGCAAAATTATATTGGATTGTTTCATATCAGCCCGGAGTCTGGAATTTGTGCCCGATATAGCGATAGACTCGCCCTCTATCACACCTGGGACGGAACTAAGCTCAGCGAAATGTGGGTGTTCTAGTTCGCTAGTGCGCCTCTGCCTACCCCTTCGGGGATACAGGCGTGAGCTAATGTTATGTCTGTTAGGCTCAGTTGCACCACTATTATTAACCTAGAGTTAGTCCTAACCGCAAGCTAAATTGTCAGAAAATGTATGAATGACATGTAACTTAACTTGAAATTGAGCCTTATTATACTACTAGTATATTATACCGCTCACCGCGTCGCACCGTCTACGCACACATCATTGTCACTACCGTGTAAATGTGTCATAAGACGTAAATCTCGTTAATATAATAATAATTATCATATCAAGTATTTTAATAGGATTTTGACGGGAAGTCTGACAGGGTGGGCGTCGCTTGTTAAAATTATTTCATGTTATTCTCTAGAGCTGTGTTTTTTGGTTTTAAGTGTTGTAATTTAATGCATCAAACCTCAGTGAAGGTGGACAGTATAATGTGGAAACATTTTAACCGGTGATCTTCGATGAGTTTTGCTTGGTGCGTTGGCTGGCTTTGTTCGGTCGATTCGCCGACTGAAAGTCATCTGAGGGGCACTGGACTGGAAGGAATTGCCGCTATAATCCCAGCAGGGCCTTGAGATAATCCACATCTGGGTCTCATTGTCATTGTAAAAACACAATTGCTCTATTTACCTTGGCATTGGCTAAATCACCGCATATGTGTGGAAGCCATTATTTTTAAAAGAAGAAGTATTTTAATACATACCTGACGGTTGACAACCCCCATGTGCGCAGCCGTCGAGTAGCCGGCATGAGGCTAGAGGCCACAAGTTTGCACCCCGGTTTAATATCAACTTAGTGTAGGTATTCCTTATTATTTGTAATCAATGACGGCGTCACATTCGGGCAACCAGTTAGTGTGTGGTATGTATAGGTAGTAAACAATATAAATTCATGTAGTAAACAATACGCGGTAGCTATATCAGTTTGCTATCAGAAAGGTATTTTTCAATAGCTCTTGTCTTATATATCGAGTAAATAAGTGATCTCAAATAGTGAAATACTGACAAACGGTCATTACAAATGGAAACTTTCAGTCCTCTGTAATGATGGGATTCTTCTCGGATACATACTACTGGGTTTTTACTGCGCATACCTTAATAGGTTTTTTCGCAATGTTGTGATTGTTTGGAGTTTTATACTATAACTATTCTTTTTACCCATGTCTTTATGGGCGGATATTTACTCGCGCTTGGGTATTTATGCGAGAAGAATATCATCATTTCCTTTCTCATGGGTTATAAAATATTCAACATCGCGGTCCCCTGGAATCACTTCAGATCCTTGACTCACAGGTCATCTTATTGTGGTCCTCAAATTACGAACCATTAAACTCGAAGATAAGCTGCAAGCTGTGAGTAATGCGTATATCGATCAGCGCCGCGGCATCATGATCCATCTCACCTCCGCGCAACCCCACGCGAGTACATTCATTACCCACTGTCTCGAATGAATATGTGAACTCTTTCATCTAGACACGCGTTAACGTGTCATCCAAGTTCACAGAACTGGCGAGCAGCACCGTATGTAATATTACACGTCCTTGTATTACACGAACCATTTGGAACCACTAACATGAATGGTGGAAACCTGACCAGTGACCACACATAATCTCGTCCGGTGATTAACATTATGGGTACCACATCGGTAATCTATAATAATTATTTTCTTTTATAGTGTTTGCTGGATGCAGGCCGCTTCCAACAGGTCGATCTGGAAATCTTAGGGGGAGGCCTATGTTCAGCAGTGGCGTCCTATGGCTGATGATGATGATGATGACGATGATAGTGTTTAAATATACGTCTATAATAAATAAAATGTAGAAAAATCTTAACCTAAATAATAAAATAATAATAAAACAACCGGCCAAGTGCATGATGCAAATATGATCACCTAAGCTGATCACGCACAGGACAGGGTTTCGAGTAGGGTAAAATGTTGCTGAAGTATAATTGTATTACACTTAATTTTAATCACATCGTCCATAAACAAAATATAATTTTACTACTATTATCTTAACTTTGTGATTTCTTTTATGTAATTATAAATTATTCAAATGGTTGAACGTGCGTCTCATCGTCTGTAAGTATCTTTATAAAGTGTTTTATCCAAGTCCCCGAGCTGCCTATCACAATTCGCTTCCATCTTAATAAACTTTGTCGTCACGTCAAAAATTATACAGCGGCCAACTTGGGCCGGATAACTTTAGTTTTAATCACGGAATAACTCTCATCTCCGAAGCAACACAAATATCTCTTGACACGGAATAATTTTATTTGAAGGCGATAAAGTGACGGTGGACCTTCTGAAGACTTTACTGAATTATTAATTAAAACGTAATCGTGCAGAAATGTGACAGGGCTGTCGTTGGCCACCGTTGGGCGCTGACTCCAGGGTGGCGCTGACGTGACTGTGGCGCGGCGTTGACGTGGCGATAACGTGGTTCTGGTGTCACTTAAACGGCATGCCAGCTGTCCGCACGCATAATGAATAATTTACTCGGGAGAACAACTTTTGACATTTGTTGTAGTCCAACGCTCAACGGTGTTTATGATTCACAGTCAATTTATTTAATTTAGTATATAATATGTACTACGGACTAAGTACCAACATATAAAACAGAATTACATTCATAATACACAGATTGTAAATTTGGAGTCTATTTGCTATTGTACATAGCGTTCAATTTAAACAGCTTCATAGCAAAAAAAGAGGAGGATATTAATAAACAATTTAGTCACGATTGTCCGGTCAGATACACCGTGTGTGAGCCGCGAGGCGCTGCGGTGGAGAGGAACTCTGTGTGCAGTGTAGACTGTAGGTGAGGTGCCTACTGTATTGTCTAGATGCCGACAATTAGACGACATTCCGACGGCTACAATCTATGTACGTGGAATGCCTTTAGCGACGGCGCCCGCCCGCGGCGGGGGTGTGGCAGGGAAAGGGACAGTGCGGGGACGACGCGACGCGCGACGTGTCGCTGACCATTGTTTGTTACTGTAGTACCGACAATAAGGGCCGTAAGATTATATAGAGTTTAAACTTCCGATTTAGTAATCGTCGACAACATTTCACTGAAGGTTTAACGTAATGACCTTAATATCAAATGGTCTAAATAAAAGGATTAACTAAACTTCGATGATATGGTTACATTGTAATTTAGTTCATTATTTTTCTTAGATTATCTATTATTTTCTATGTTTGTCTATGGTTTTGTTACATAATCACAGCCATGGCAACGTTGTAGTGTCATATGCACCGATTGAAACACCTATACTTAAGTACTGGGTGTGTCATATGATCTGGGGCGGCGACCTAAGTACATTTTGTTTATATTAACATGAACTTGTGTAAAATATTAACCTCCATCTCTCTCAGGTGGTATATCATTCAAAGGAGGGGGAAATTAGGCCACCGGAAATCTCACTCATGAAACGAAATGCGATCTGCCACTTAACGCTGGTTCCCTGTGAGACACTGGTAACATACAAGTCCCGCCGGCCTATTCGTGCTGTAGATATAACTGCCTACAGCGTAGCTCTACCACTCAAGATCTTAGTACCTACATAATGTTAATTGTCAAATAACACGTATGATAATATCTCATGATCATCGTGTTTTAAATCACATGCAGTATTTGAATATTGATACGTGTTTTATCAAAATAGCCATGGACGCATGGACGAAATTAAGTAAATTATGCCTAATTTTGATGACTACCAAAGCTAATTTAGAGACGATATTAGTATAAATAATAAATATACTTGTATCTAAGGAATTTGTGCCAGATATGGCGATATGCTCGCCCCCTAGCACATCTGGGACGGAACTAAGCTCGGCGAAATGTGGGTGTTCTAGTTCGCTAGTGCGCCTCTGCCTACCCCTTCGGGGATACAGGCGTGAGCTTATGTTATGTATGTTATTATGGTGGTCAATGATGTTTAAATTATTTGACAACGTCAATTAATACACAGTTCGAACCACACAGAGAGTTTAACCCTACTATCGGGATGGTTTAAACTAATCGACCGTTGGAAAAGCATTTGTGGATTAAACTATCATTAATCTTACAAAATAATCGAAAACAAGAGTTTAAACTCACTTTCATGGTTTAATTTGCTATTGATCTTACGGCCCTAAGCTGGCTATTATAAAAATATTGCTGCAAAATATATTAAACGTGTGGAACTTATATACAATATTAGTCGAAATCTATGTATGTAAGAAGGTGAAAAGACACTATAGTACTCGAACAACTGCAAATTTTTCAGAGATATACATATAATACTTTCATAGATAATAATGTCATTTAAAGATTTTATAAAAAATCGCATAACCAACCATAAAATCAGCTGTTTCATATGTCAGGTCACGAAACACGGCAAGGCAAGCGATGTCAAACAAACTGCCGCCACCGATGTAGGTCATAAACCCGATACAGCGCGTCGCGGCGGACCGAGCGCTTTGACGTAATGCCGCCTTTACCTACTGGATCATACAATTGAGGGGATTGAACTGATGTTCGTATTTCTTTACGAAAGGTTGCTTTTTTCAATAATTGTTTTGAAGTTTAATGTGTAATCGTTATTTTGGTGTCTATTTATTTCGTTCATTATTATTATTATTTAGGCGGACCCTGGCTTCTGCCAAGGCCGTCTAGCTGGGATAACGCCAGGCAGAAAGAAAGATTATTATTATTTAGTCGGGGTTTATCTAGGTACTGAAAATGTGCCGCATAAGTCCTAGGTAAGAATAATTAAGGGACGCATAGTAGGTACCTACATCATAATTAAAATGATCGCGCGACGTCGCGCGGGCGGGTGAAGCACACAACAGTTATACTCTAAGCAAATATAAACTCGAACTGTTCCCGACTGTCACCGCTGTCCGCCACCGTCTATAAACGGTCTCTTGGATTTGAATCGTATTATCACAAATCTGGCGAGTATTACTTTAAATACGATAAAAACACACTTTACAACATTTATTTAACTGCTCACTGTGGTGAGCTACGTCCATAACGCACCGGCAACGCTCCTGTCTCATTCTACTTGACAAATATAGTGGAAGTAGAATTGATGACCAGCAACATTTGCCTCAGACAGCCTTATACTACATAAACACTTTACAAAGTAACACAACTTTTCTACTAGTAAGATATTATTATACTCTATTTATAATATACACTTCCCTTTTAAATATCTAATATCTTACTCTGTAAATAGTCTACCCACTACCACTTAAATTCTTTACTGACTTTCCTCAAATTATTCTTAACTTATTCTTGAGTTTTCTGTCCCCTCTGTATTATATTTCCAGTGTATTCAAAGCCTAAAGTGATAACGATGCAGACCCGCAGAGCTACCGCTCAGGAATCTGAGTTTAAGCTGAGGACGGCCCTCAAAGAACTAAAGGCATCCAAAGATCAGTGCCAAAAACTGCTACAAGAACGTGAGGACAGTGAAGAGGAACTTACCAACATTTTAAAAATGAATGTATCCCTTAAAAGACAATTAGTAGACTTACATCAAGAATGTGAACTCATTGCGGAGGAACGGGACAAATTCCAAGCGGTGACAGTGTCTTTTTCAAACTGTAGTGCTCTATATGAAGAAACCTTGTGTAAGATTAGGGACTTAGAAAGTGAACTTATTAGTGCTAATGATCACATAAATAGGCTCAATAGAGAGAAGGAGTGCTCCGAGGCTATAGTGAACCACAGCCTGTATGAGGAACTTGTGCATGGTGGGTCGGGGCCCTTTCTCCTAAATGCAGTTCCTTTTGTTAATCCTTTGAGTGACCTTACCACTGATAATTCAGTTAAAACTCAGCAAAACATACAATATTTAAGTCATAATAAGTTAAAAAAATATATTAAATTAACCAGATTTTTGAAGAAATATAAACAACTTAGTTTAAAACATAAATACACTCATAAAAATATACAATTAATTAAGGAACGTAGATTACTATTAAATAAGTTAAACAACTATGAAATAAAATTAGAAGATAGCAAAAAAATTTATGAAGTAGATACACAACAATTATTATGTGAAATTAAAACGCTGGAAGAGTCACTTAGCCTTACATACAATAAATATATGTTATATAAAAACAATTTAGAAGAAATAAGTAATCAAGCTAAAAATAGAGAAGTAAATAAATTACCATGTTCAATAAATAACAATAGTAATACTGAAAGCACTAGTTTATCAAAGTCAGTGGATAGTTTGTCTATAGTTGGGGCTGACACAGCTGCATCTACGGATTCTCAGGTGATCCAGAGCATCAATAGCACAGAGGCATCTTGTGTACAGTCTCCTGCGGTTGTTGTGTTCTCGGACCGCATAGGGAAGGGTTTTGGTTCACTACTTAGTAATAGCCTGGAGCATTCTGTTACAAACAACTGCCTGCCAGGGATGCACTATAATGATATAATTAAAGAAATAGTAAGTAAGGACCACAGTTCCCAATCATGTATATTGCTTATGGTTGGAAATAGTGACAATTTAACCAAAAATGATATTACAAAAAGCATTGCCTCTATGATTAACCTACAATGTAATAGAATTATATTATGTGCCTTTCCCTATCTTAAGTATGTGTCAGACAGGGTAAACAACCATATACATACATTAAATAAGCAGATGCAGTTTATAGCCAGTCAGTACAGTGACAAATTTATATTTTTTGACATCAATAGTTTTATTGAGAAATGTAAATTTAAGTTGACTAGAGATACTTTGTATCTATCACATAGGAATAAAATTGACATTGCTACATTGTTAGCTTATAATATTAAGTCAGTCATAAGTAGTATGACGAAGTTCCCGACCACTACAGGTTTTAGTAGTAATACTAATATTACTGTAGTAAATACAAATAATAATTTAAACTTTTAAATACGACAACAGAGAATGAGTCTAGTTTCTTGATCTTAACTCACCAAAATATAAACCGTTTCTCTGGCAAAATTTTAGACGTAGATTTATTTATAGAAAAATATCATGTAGATATTTTGTGTTTCACTGAGACATGGCTAAAGCCAAGTAGGATGGCGTTCAGTGTCGGTGGTTACAAGGTCGCCAGCTCATTCAATAGAATTTCAGCAGAAGGTGGGGGCACTTTGATCCTCATCAAGGATGGTATCTCATTTAAAGAGAGACAAGACCTATCTAAATTGTCTGTTGAACGAGTCTGTGAAGTTGCATGTGCAGAAACAAATGAGTATGTTATTTTATGTGTATATAGGCCTCCATCAGCAAACATTTTATTATTTCTATCAAAGTTGGAGGATATTCTTAAGAAAATTAAAATGAATAAAAATGTTTTAGTTTGTGGTGATTTTAACATTGATGTCTTAATAAACTCAACTGATAAATGTAATTTTTTGTCACTCTTAAAGTCCTTTCATCTTAAATGTCAATTTTACGAGCCTACTACAGTGACTAATAATTCAGCTACATGTATCGATAATGTCATAAGTAACTTTGATATAACACACAAAGAGCTAGTTTCAGGTGTCCGTTCAGATCATAAATGTCAGTTAGTCAAACTAAGGTGTAACAAAATTATGAATACTAAAACCACAATTCAAATAAGGCCATTGTCAAAGCGTAATTTGGAGAGGTTTAGTAGTGCAGTAAATTCACTTTTATCTTCTTTATCGACAACATCGGACCACCCAAATGATATGTTTACAATTTTATTCGATAGTATCTCAAGTGAATTTAATAAAATATGTAAGTCTAAGACCACTGCGTGTAAAAATAAGCTATTATTCAGCGCCTGGGCAACAAAAGGTATTAAGCGTAGTAGAGATGTTCTTTATGAACTATATGACAAAAGGTCCTATACACCTGATGTTAAGTTCAATAATTACTTAAGAACATATTCAAAAATATTTAAGAGAGTGTGTAAACAAGCAAAAGCAGCTTATGTAAGCAATAATATAAAAAAATCGGATGATAAGATTAAGAGTACGTGGAAAATAATAAATACTGAAACTGGTAAAAATAGGGTTAAAGACGGCCAAATAGTTTTAAATATTGATGACGAACTGGTTTCAGACAAATGTACTGTTGCAAATTTTCTGGATAGGTATTTTACTAACATTCCTTTCGAGACCACGAAATGTCTTTTATCATCACCAGTAGTAGCTGAATCATTCCTAAAAAAGAATGTAAATAGAACATTGCCTAGTTTTGATTTTGACCCAGTCACACATTATGATATTATAAAAGTATTCAAGAGCCTAAAAATGAAAAGCACTGAAGACATTTGGGGACTCTCTGTTAAAGCCTTAGATTCCATCATTGTTAACATTGCGCCAATGTTAGCTGACATATTTAATAGTTGTATTAGATACGGCATATTTCCTGATCTTATGAAAATAAGTAAAGTAATACCAATTTATAAATCAGGATGTTCAAATACTGCTTCAAACTATAGACCGATATCTATACTACCAGCATTTAGTAAAATTTTTGAAAAACTTATATTAAATCAAATGCTGGTTCACTTTAATTTAAATAACATTCTCCATAATAGGCAGTTCGGTTTCACAAAAGGCCGATCTACTCAAGATGCTGGTCAAGCCTTAATAAAGTCTGTGCTAGAAGCTTGGGAGGGATCGCAAGATGCTTTTGGAGTATTTTGCGATCTCTCTAAGGCATTTGATTGCGTCAATCATAGAATTCTTATTTCAAAACTTAATTTCTATGGAATTCGTGGCACAGCTCTTAAATTATTAACATCGTATTTGACTGATCGGACACAAAAAGTTTTCATCAATAATATCTCTTCGAAGGGTTCCCCTGTTAGAATAGGTGTACCACAAGGATCTATCTTAGGCCCTTTCTTATTCTTAGTATATATAAATGACTTCCCATGTATGATTAATAATATGGCAGAAGTAGTCTTATTTGCTGACGATACGTCGCTTATATTTAAGGTAGACAGGAAAGATAGGAATCTTGTAGAGTCAAATAAAGTTCTTCGTTTAACATCAGATTAGTTTTCTGCCAATAATTTACTTCTAAATGCTTCAAAAACAAAATGTATAAAATTTTCATTGCGAAATATGAATCATGAAAAATCAAATATCACATTAGACAATAAAACATTAGATTTAGTCTCGTCTACTGTCTTCCTTGGAGTAACAGTAGATGTCAAATTGCAATGGGGCCCTCACATACAAAAAATTTCTGGAAAACTGAGCTCAGCCATATTTGCAATTAGGAAAATAAGACAATTGACTGATGTGGCTACGGCTAGGTTGGTATATTTTGCATACTTTCACAGCATTATGTCTTATTGCATTTTGTTGTGGGGTTCTGCCGCAGATCTGCAGACTGTCTTTGTACTACAGAAGAGAGCGGTTCGCGCTATATACAACCTCCGATCCCGTGACTCTCTTCGAGAACTGTTCAAAGATATTAATATACTTACTCTGCCGGCCGAATACATCTTTCAAAACATAATGTATGTTCGCAAAAATTTAATTAGTTTTTCTAAAAACAGTGAAATACATAGCATAAATACGAGGAATAAAGAAAAACTTGCAATTCCTAAATTAAGACTCTGCAAATCAAATAAATCATTTATAGGAAATAGTGTTAGATTTTATAATAAACTTCCTTCCGAAGTAACTAACTTACCAGGTGATAAATTTAAATCCTATGTTAAACGTGCCTTAATGGCTAGGGCTTATTATAGCGTTGCAGACTACTTAGCTGATAGGGAAGTCTGGCGTTAGTTCTGCACACTGCACCAAGATGGTGACCTTAACTGAACCGAGTCGCCTTCTTCTTTTTTCTTTACTTTAATAGTAACTTTTTTAACTTTACTACAATAGTAATTATTTTAACTATAATGACATTTTTGATTAAAGTACATTGACTGGCTTGACATTAACATTAATATAGTTATCTGATAATAATATAGGACATTAGGTATATTTATTATATTTTTATTGTAAACAGACCGACCGATCGACCAATTTGGAAAGTGTATGCCATAAATTGTATAAAAATAATCATATAATGACTAAGCTTATTGTTTGTGATATATATAGATATAAGGATTTTTGTTAGTATGGGTTTTTGCATCCTACAATGCCATTTCACCTTTTAATCATTCTTTTGGTAATTACACCTCCAGTGGTATTGAGGATGCGTGAATCCATATAAATATGATTATCAATTGTATTGACAATTTGTAAATCAAATTTTTTAAAAAAGGAAAATAGACAAAAGAAAATAAAAAAGAAATGGTGACAATTGATGATGAAAAAAATAAGCCCGGAGTTTCTTTCTGCCTTTCTTCTTCGGGTCGTCATCCGTAGGTAGCTAGAGAAAGGCTGGTAGGTTAGCTAGGATAGGGCCTCACGCACCAATCCCAACTGCTTCCAGTATTTCCAGTCAATCCCCTGCCACCATTCCTGCCATATGCCATTCCCATACAATCCATTCCCTTACACTCTATTCCTATTTCCCCTTATCACCCTATCTCAGCCATCCCATCGTTATTATGTCCATACTTGCCTGCCTGTTGTCTAATTCAAATATATAATGTAAATTATATTAATCCTAATTTAAAAATTTACTTGTGTTAAAAATTGACTTGTCATAAGTGCTTTTTTACATGCCTACGTGATCAATAAAGATTTTTATTTTTATTTTATTTTAAGGACGTGACGCGGCGCAAGTTTCACCTCTCACAATCGTGAGATAGGGTTGTGTGTTTTTTTTTAATGAAAATCAATTTTAGGTTTTTGTATGAAAACAAAAATGTGTCATTATTGAGATGTGGCACCTATGGTAGTTTGTGCCAGCAATACATTATGTTGACCATGGCCATCTACACCCTTTCTGACTTAGGAAAGAGATCAATATTTAGCGATATGACCGCCTATTGTAACACATATTTTATTTGCTCATTCATTCATTTGACAGCCTCCGTGGCGCAGCGGGCGGGTAGCCGGCTGAGAAACGTGAGGTTGCGGGTTCGATTCCCGCACCGAGACAAATGTCTGTGTGGCCCATAGATATTTGTTTCGGGTCTGGGTGTTGTGAGACCGAAAGTCTCTCGTAGTTTCTGATACCCACGATACAGGTTACACCTAGTGTGGGGTCAGTACTATGCATGTGACTGTTGTGTGTAATAAAAAATAAATAAAAAAAAAATTATTATGTTTGTTTCTGTGCTTGGTGTTCAATAAAGTGTTATAATCTAAACTAACTTAATAATATCTGGGACCAACATCAGGCCCCGAGATTATAGAGTTTGTGTCACAGAACGCATAGATTTCCTGAAGCAAAAAGTCTGTGCGTGGGCGAACCGCATCCGACGATTTAGGACGCGCTGGGATAGATTCCAACAAAATCGCACTTTTCAAAGAGACCAGAAAACAGTGTATGGATGTTGGGAGCGCTCTCATGTTCTGGGAGATCGGCGGCCGCCGGATGTGCTTGATATGCATACATATT
This sequence comes from Clanis bilineata, assembly GCA_036417725.1. Taxonomy (NCBI): domain Eukaryota; kingdom Metazoa; phylum Arthropoda; class Insecta; order Lepidoptera; family Sphingidae; genus Clanis; species Clanis bilineata. The sequence goes on from CM071140.1 coordinate 94,129, forward strand.
GGGCAAGCATTTGGTCGTCGCCGGTCTCTCACACTGAGGGCGCCTGGCTCAGTGTCGTGGAACGAGCTTGTGAATCAATACCAATAATGGAGGCCATTTCAATCAGCCCAGAAGATGTTTTGAGTGCAATCCGTCCGTCCCATAATTGGAAAAGTCCTGGTCCGGACGGTCTGGACAATTTCTGGCTGAAATGGCTACCTAGCACGCATGCTCGTTTAGCGACACAGTTCCAGGATGCACTTGAGAGCAGATCCCTCCCATCGTTTATGACAACCGGTGCCACATACCTCCTCTTTAAATCTGGTTGTACCACTGACCCAAAAAATTATAGACCTATAACTTGTTTACCCACCATATACAAATTACTGTCTTCAAATATACGATCAAAAATATCAAACCACATTAACAATAGTAACATCATTTTTTCAGGTCAGACAGGCTGTAAAGTTGGGTCACGTGGTACAAAAGAACTCCTTCTCGTAGACATGTCCATATGTCAGCAAGTTCGTCGCAATAGGAGGAATCTATCGGCTGCCTGGATTGACTACAAAAAAGCCTACGATTCGGTGCCTCATACATGGCTCATGAGGGTGCTGGATTTGTATAAAATAGATACAAATCTAAGCGCCTTTCTGGGTACTTGTATGGGGCAGTGGACAACGGTTTTAAATTATCCAGGTGGTGCGGGTACTCCTGGTTGTGATGAACCAATTAAGATTGAGCGGGGTATATTCCAGGGTGACAGTCTGAGTCCCTTATGGTTCTGTCTGGCCCTGAATCCTCTTAGCACTTTGTTGCTGGATTCCGGACTAGGCTACCGTCTTCGTAGAGGGGGAGAGCCAATATCCCACTTACTTTACATGGATGACCTCAAGCTGTTTGCATCAAAGAAAACTGATTTGGTAGAGTTGTTGAAAATAACTAAAAGTTTCAGCAACTCTATCAAAATGGAGTTTGGTGTGGATAAGTGCGCGGTTATCCATGTAGAGAGAGGTGGGAATATAGTCTCTGATGACATCCATCTCTCAGAGACTATACAGCTTAGATCTCTCTCCGAAACGGAAACCTATAAATATTTGGGTATGTCTGAAGCGTTAGGTATATCGAGTGCAGATGTAAAATAATCAGTAAAGGAACGTTTCTTTGGTCGCTTGACAAAAGTACTTAACAGTCTTTTGTCGGGTGGCAACAAGATTCGAGCCTTTAATGGTTGGGTTATGCCTGTACTGATGTACTCTTTTGGCATACTCAAATGAACTCAGACCGAGTTAGATACCCTGGATCGAAAGGTCCGGGCTCTACTAACTGCACACCGAATGCATCATCCACGGTCGTCTGTTATGAGATTGTATATCCCGCGGAGATGCGGGGGCCGAGGTATACTTAATGCCAAGGACCTGCATAACCGCGAGGTATGCAATCTCAGGAATTATTTCCTCCGCAGCGAAGTGGTGATGCATAAGGATATGGGCTTGGTAGACAAAGGGTTCACCCCACTCTCACTGGCAAATGAGAATTGGCGGGCTCCTGTGGCGCTGAGCACCGGGGATCGCAGGGAGGTATGGAAGAGCAAAGAGCTTCACGGACGGTTTTATCGAGCTCTCAATGGGCCCGATGTCGACCTACTTGCTTCCGTATCTTGGCTACGTTTCGGTAACCTCTTTGGGGAAACCGAGGGTTTTGTCTTTGCAATTATGGACGAAGTTATCAAGACGAACAACTATAGGAAATACATCATAAAGGACGGGACGGTCGACATCTGTCGAGCATGTCACCGACCGGGAGAGTCCATTAGGCATGTTATTTCCGGTTGTTCGTATCTTGCTAACGGCGAGTATTTGCATAACTTAGTAGCCAAGATCATACACCAGCAACTTGCTCTTCGATACTACCTTGTGACTTCTGAAGTGCCATATTACCAATATGTGCCCCAGCCAGTTCTTAAAAATGGACATGCAACACTGTATTGGGATCGTTCTATTATTACGGACAGGACTATTGTTGCCAATAAGCCTGATATTGTGGTAGTAGATCGATTGGCGCGCCGGGCAATACTTGTTGATGTCACCATTCCGCATGACGAAAATCTCGTTAAGGCCGAAAAAGACAAGCTGTCCAAATACTTGGATCTGGCACACGAGATTTCCGACATGTGGGATGTAGAATCAACAATCATTGTCCCGATAGTCGTTACCGCTAATGGGTTGATAGCAAAGAGCCTCGACCAACACCTTAAGAGGCTCTCAATCGGGCGTTGGGTCAAGAGCCAGATACAGAAGGCAGTGTTATTGGACACGGCCCGCATTGTGAGGCGGTTCCTCACTCTGAGCCCCTAACCACCGGTGGCTTGGGTCACAAGCCTCGTCATCGGGAGGGTGATATTTATTTATTTTTATATTTTTAAATGTATTTATTTTTATATAATTTATATTTAAAAATGTAAAAAAAAAATAATTGAAATAAATGAGGAATAATAATTAATAAATAAAAAATAATAATAAGTAGAGAAAATTTTCGCCCACCCGTCTTTAGAGCAGATGCTTCATGAATAAGACATTCGTAGTAATATAGTTCAATAGAGGTAAGACTAGGAAAACTCTTGGTGTTTGCTAAAACCCATTAAACTTCAACTGATCCTCAAAGATAAAACAAAAAATAATGTACAAAATATGGTCTTCATTGCCAAGAGTCATAGAGCATTCAATACCAGTCTACCTGTGGATAATACAGGCTCCACCGGGGCGGCTTAACGTTAGGTCTCAAGACCGGTGAACCTGACATAACAGTCACGTCTCTCTCTCCCAATCGAGGCGCTACCGCTCCGGTACACCGTAAAGCGCTACAAATAGAACGAGATACTTAGGCTTAGGCTATACAGACAGATAAATAGATTTAGGGATTAGGCTATACATAAGGTACGGATAAATAGATGGTATTAATTATAATATATCTAACACGGTTTGCGCCGGTTATGCTCGTACACAACTCATGTGATGTTTCGAATATAAAATTCTAAAACCAAAAACTGTGTTTGTCTGGTATAGGATTTGAACGCGAACCTAATGACTTCACAGCAAGATCACCGTGCCACTAAACCAAATAGTGCGTAAAATATAATTTAATTCTGAAACAACTCATTAGTGTAAGTTTACAAAATATCGGTACTTAGCTGAAACAACGAAAATTTTGACAATTAATTAAATGTTAAGTAACTTGAATTGCTAAGATTTAATAAAACACCAGATTAATCCTCAAATTAGTTCCCTAACGATAGTTACCTCCTTCTTTATAAATTAACATCGTCTTTAGAGGCCTATTAAGATGGATACAGTACCTCTATATTGTACTAGCTGACCCGCGCAACTTCGTCTGCGTATGAGAGAGAGGGTTGAAAGAGTGAGTCGTAGGCACCTATAGCACAATAATTCTAAAAGAGGTAATGGGATGATCTACTTCGGCCGTCAGTCACCCCGTCTCTCACACCGTCTGTCAAACCGTCTGTCATCACGTCCGTCACCCCGTCTGTCACCCCTCCTGTCACCCCGTCTGTCACCCCGTCTGTCACCCCGTCTGTCACCCCGCCTGTCACCCCGCCTGTCACCCAGTCTATCACCCCGTCTGTCACCACGTCCGTCACCCCGTCTGTCACCCCTCCTGTCACCCCGTCTGTCACCCCGTCTGTCACCCCGCCTGTCTTCCCGCCTGTCACCCCGTCTGTCACCCCGCCGGTCACCCCGTCTGTCACTCCGTCACACCCAGTCGGTCACCCAGTCTGTCACCCCGTCTGTCACCACGTCCGTCACTCCGTCTGTCACCCCTCCTGTCACCCCGTCTGTCATCCCGTCTGTCACCCCGTCTGTCACCCCGTCTGTCACCCCTCCTGTCACCCCGTCTGTCACCCCGTCTGTCACCCCGTCCGTCACCCCGCCTGTCACCCCGTCTGTCACCCCGCCTGTCACCCCGTCTGTCACCCCGCCGGTCACCCCGTCTGTCACCTCGTCTGTCACCCAGTCGGTCACCCCGTCTGTCACCAGTTTGTCACCCCGTCTGTCACCACGTCCGTCACCCCGTCTGTCATCCCGTCTGTCACCCTTCTGTCACCCGTCTGTCACCCTGTCTGTCACCCAGTCGGTCACCGCATCTGTCACCCCGGCTGTCACCCAGTCGGTCACCCCATCTGTCACCCCGTCATTCACCTCGTCAGTCACTCCGTCCGCCACCCCATCAGTCAGCCTGTCAGTGACCCCGTCATTCCTCACGTCGGTCATCCCGTCAGTCATCCCATTAGTCACCCCATCAGTCACGCCGTCAGTCACCCCTTAGTCACCCTACCATTCATCCCCTTGGTCAACACTCAAATATTTTTTCAAATCGAACCAGTAGTTTCTGAGATATAAAATTCCCCGCTAGCAGCATTTTTCATTTCTGATCCGCTTCTATTGGTCATAGCGTGATGTTATATAGCCTATAGCCACCGTCGATAATTGGGCTACCCAACACAAAAAGAATTTTTCAATTCGAACTAGTAGTTTCTGTCAGAGATATAAATGTTCCCGATTTGGTAACATTTTTCATTTCTGCTCCGCTCCTATTGGTCATAGCGTGATGTTATATAGCCTATAGCCACCCTCGATAATTGGGCTATCCAACACAAAAATAATTTTTCAATTCGAACCAGTAGTTTCTGTCCGAGATATAAATTTTCCCGATTTTGCAACATTTTTCATTTCTGCTCCGCTCCTATTGGTCAAAGCGTGATGTTATATAACCTATAGCCATCTTCGATAAATAGGCTATCCAACACAAAAAGAATTTTTCAATTCGAACCAGTAGTTTCTGAGATATCGCCTTCCCCGTTTTTAAACATTTTTCATTTCTGCTCAGCTCCTATTGGGCATAGCGTAATGATATATAGCCTATAGCCACCGTCGATAATTGGGCTATCCAACACAAAAAGAATTTTTCAAATCGAACCAGTAGTTCCTGAGATTAGCGCGTTCAATCAAACAAACAAACAAACAAACAAACAAACTCTTCAGCTTTATAATATTAGTATAGATGACAAAGGTAAAAATATTATACTCGTAGTACTCGTATATATTTTAGTGAGCCACTACATCGATGGAAAATGTCGGTGGGTCCGAAACAATTGAAACTTTATGAGTGAAACTTTTTTTATAGCCTGAATGATTAGAATCTATATATATAAAAATGAAACCCGTTTTCCGTTGTCACGCCATCACGCGTGAACGGCTGGACCGATTTCGCTAATTCTTTTTTTAGAATATTCCTCGAAGTACGAGGATGGTTCTTACGGAGAGAAAAAAATGAAAAATTGTCTGAAAAAGTCTAAAAACAACACTTTTCTGTACTCCCATACAATCGATTCGTAATAATACTTAAAAGTCAATTTGAACTTTAATACCATACCATAAAGTTCAAGTATTAGTGGAGAGGTTCCGGGAAGGCAAAACAATTGAGTGTCGTTAGTATCTACTGGTTCGATTTGAAAAATTCTTTTTGTGTTGGATAGCCCAATTATCGACGGTGGCTATAGGCTATATAACATCACGCTATGACCAATAGGAGCGGAGCAGAAATGAAAAATGTTTTAAAGCGGGGAAGTTGATATCTCGGAAACTACTGGTTCGATGTGAAAAATTCTTTTAGTGTTGACCGAAGGGTTGAATGATGGGGTGACTAAGGGATACCTGACGGGGTGACTGATGGGGTGACTGACGGGGTGACAGACGGGTTACAGACGGGGTGACAGACGGGTGACATGCGGGGTGACAGACGGGTGACAGCCGGGGTGACAGATGGGTGACAGGCTGGGTGACAGATGGGGTGACAGGCGGGGTGACCGACGGGGTGACAGACGGGTGACAGGCGGGGTGACAGACGGGTAACAGACGGGTTGACAGATGTGGTGACAGGCAGGGTGACTGATGGGGTGACTGACGGGATGACAGACGGATTACAGACGGGGTGACAGACGGGTGACATGCGGGGTGACAGACGGGTGACAGACGGGGTGACAGATGTGGTGACAGGCAGGGTGACTGACGGGGTGACAGACGGGTTACAGACGGGGTGACAGACGGGTGACAGGCTGGGTGACAGGCGGGGTGACAGACGGGTGACAGGCTGGGTGACAGGCGGGGTGACAGACGGGTGACAGACGGGTTGACAGACGGGGTGACAGACGAGGTGACAGGCGGGGTGACAGACGGGGTGATTGACGGAACCGCACCGAAGTCACGTACTATCTCTCGAAGTTTAGCAAACATATCATTACCTTTTTAGAATTATTGTGCTATAGGTGCCTACGACTCACTCTTTCAACCCTCTCTCTCATACGCAGACGAAGTTGCGCGGGTCAGCTAGTATAAGATAAATAATAGAATAAATGATTAGAAATACACCGGTTTTGTTTCATTAAAATCGAGCGAGTAGTTTTGAAGTTACAATAATTGCAGTTTATGCCTTTTTTAATATTTCGTGCTGGCGCGCCATGTATGTAAGCGTGACGTCATCTTACCACACGCCACAGAGCGGCACGCGCTTCCACTGTACTATACTGTACTACCGCCACGGTCCACCATAATAAATATAATATAATCCTTACTAAATAATAAAAGCGAAAGTAACTCTGTCTGTCTGTCTGTCTGTCTGTCTGTCTGTGGCGTTTTCACGTCTACACCGCTGAACCGATTTTGATGAAATTTGGTATATGGGTACTTTTAACCCCAAGGACGGACATAGGGTACTTTATTTTTTTTAAATCAACCCCTAAAGGGATGAAATAGGGGATGAAAGTTTGTATGGGAATTTTGGAACCGCTTAATGGATTTTGATGAAATTTGGTATGAGGATACATTTGACCCTAGGGATTAAAATGGGGTACTTCATTTTTTTTCATCAACCCCTAATGGGATGAAATAGGGGATGAACATTTGTATAGGAATTTAAGGCCCACTTAACGGATTTTTATGAAATTTGGTATGGGATAGTCCATATCTTTCAGTTTAAAGACACAAATGGGCTACTTTTTTAAATCAACCCCTAATGAGATGAAATAGGGGATGAAAGGTTTTATGGGAATCCAGAAACCGCTGAACGGATTTTTAAGAAGGTTGGTATGAGGATAGTTTTAGCCCTAAGGACAGAAATGGGGTGCGATATATTTTTATCCTACAAAGGGATGAAATAGGGGTTGAAAATTTGTTTCTTTGTTTCTGGACCGATTGATTTCAAAATCGATATCTGAGTCGCCCCGTGGTTCCGAACGACAGAACCGCTGTCAGACCTGTCAAAAGTGGCCGCCATTTTGTTTTTCTTTGTTTTTGGGCCGATTGATTTCAAAATCGATATCTGGGTCGCCCCGTGGTTCCGAACGACAGAACCGCTGTCAGACCTGTCAAAAGTGGCCGCCATTTTGTTTTTTTTTTTATTTCTGAGCCGATTGACTTCAAAATCGATATCTGAGTCGCCCCGTGGTTCCGAACGACAGAACCGCTGTCAGACCTGTCAAAAGTGGCCGACATTTTGTTTTTCTTTGTTTTTGGGCCGATTGACTTCAAAATCGATATCTGAGTCGCCCCGTGATTCCGAATGACAGAACCGCTGTTAGACCTGTCAAAAGTGGCCGCCATTTTGTTTTTGGGCCGATTGACTTCAAAATCGATATCTGAGTCGCCCCGTGGTTCCCAATGACAGAACCGCTGTCAGACCTGTCAAAACTGGCCGCCATTTTGATTTTCTTTGTTTTTGGGCCGATTGACTTCAAAATCGATATCTGGGTCGCTCCGTGGTACCGAACGACATAACCGCTGTCAGACCTGTCAAAAGTGGCCGCCATTTTGATTTTCTTTGTTTTTGGGCCGATTGACTTCAAAATCGATATCTGAGTCGCCCCGTTGTTCCCAATGACAGAACCGCTGTCAGACCTGTCAAAACTGGCCGCCATTTTGAGTTTCTTTGTTTTTGGGCCGATTGACTTCAAAATCGATATCTGGGTCGCTCCGTGGTACCGAACGACAGAACCGCTGTCAGACCTGTCAAAAGTGGCCGCCATTTTGATTTTCTTTGTTTTTGGGCCGATTGACTTCAAAATCGATATCTGGGTCGCCCCGTGGTTCCGAACAACAGAACCGCTGTCAGACCTGTCAAAACTGGCCGCCATTTTTTTTTCTTTGTTTCTAGGCCGATTGACTTCAAAATCGATATCTGAGTCGCCCCGTGGTTCCCAATGACAGAACCGCTGTCAGACCTGTCAAAAGTGGCCGCCATTTTGTTTTTCTTTGTTTTTGGGCCGATTGACTTCAAAATCGATATATGGGTCGCCCCGTGGTTCCAAACTACAGAACCGCTGTCAACCTGTCAAAAGGGGCCGCCATTTTGTTTTTCTTTGTTTTTGGACCGATTGACTTCAAAATCGATATCTGGGTCGCCCCGTGGTTCCGAACGTCAGAACCGCTGTCAGACCTGTCAAAAGTGGCCGCCATTTTGTTTTTCTTTGTTTCTGGGCCGATTGACTTCAAAATCGATATCTGAGTCGCCCCGTGGTTCCCAATGACAGAACCGCTGTCAGACCTGTCAAAAGTGGCCGCCATTTTGATTCTCTTTGTTTTTGGGCCGATTGACTTCAAAATCGATATATGGGTCGCCCCGTGGTTCCAAAGTACAGAACCGCTGTCAACCTGTCAAAAGTGGCCGCCATTTTGTTTTTCTTTGTTTTTGGGCCGATTGACTTCAAAATCGATATCTGGGTCGCCCCGTGGTTCCGAACGACAAAACCGCTGTCAAATCTGTCAAAAGTGGCCGCCATTTTGTTTTTCTATGTTTTTGGGCCGATTCACTTCAAAATCGATATCTGATTCGCGGTGTGGTTTCGAACGACAAAATCGCTCTCAAACCTGTCAAAAGTGGCCGCCATTTTGATTTTCTTTGTTTTTGGGCCGATTGACTTCAAAATCGATATCTGAGTCGCCCCGTTGTTCCGAATGACAGAACCGCTGTTAGACCTGTCAAAAGTGGCCGCCATTTTGATTTTCTTTGTTTTTGGGCCGATTGACTTCAAAATCGATATCTGAGTCGCCCCGTGGTTCTGAACGACAGAAACGCTGGCAGACCTGTCAAAAGTGGCCACCATTTTGTTTTTCTTTGTTTTTGGGCCGATTGACTTCAAAATCGATATCTGAGTCGCCCCGTGGTTCTGAACGACAGAAACGCTGGCAGACCTGTCAAAAGTGGCCACCATTTTGTTTTTCTTTGTTTTTGGGCCGATTGACTTCAAAATCGATATCTGAGTCGCCCCGTGGTTCCCAATGACAGAACCGCTGTCCGACCTGTCAAAACTGGCCGCCATTTTGATTTTCTTTGTTTTTGGGCCGATTGACTTCAAAATCGATATCTGAGTCGCCCCGTGGTTCCAAACGACAGAACCGCTATCAAATCTGTCAAAAGTGGCCATCATTTTGTTTTTCTTTGTTTTTGGGCCGATTGACTTCAAAATCGATATCTGGGTCGCCCCGTGGTTCCAAACGACAGAACCGCTATCAAATCTGTCAAAAGTGGCCGCCATTGTGTTTTTCTTTGTGTTTGGGCCGATTGACTTCAAAATCGATATCTGAGTCGCCCCGTGGTTCTGAACGACAGAACTGCTGGCAGACCTGTCAAAAGTGGCCGCCATTTTGATTTTCTTTGTTTTTGGGCCGATTGACTTCAAAATCGATATCTGGGTCGCCCCGTGGTTCCGAACAACAGAACCGCTGTCAGACCTGTCAAAACTGGCCGCCATTTTTTTTTCTTTGTTTCTAGGCCGATTGACTTCAAAATCGATATCTGAGTCGCCCCGTGGTTCCCAATGACAGAACCGCTGTCAGACCTGTCAAAAGTGGCCGCCATTTTGTTTTTCTTTGTTTTTGGGCCGATTGACTTCAAAATCGATATATGGGTCGCCCCGTGGTTCCAAACTACAGAACCGCTGTCAACCTGTCAAAAGTGGCCGCCATTTTGTTTTTCTTTGTTTTTGGACCGATTGACTTCAAAATCGATATCTGGGTCGCCCCGTGGTTCCGAACGTCAGAACCGCTGTCAGACCTGTCAAAAGTGGCCGCCATTTTGTTTTTCTTTGTTTCTGGGCCGATTGACTTCAAACTCGATATCTGAGTCGCCCCGTGGTTCCCAATGACAGAACCGCTGTCAGACCTGTCAAAAGTGGCCGCCATTTTGATTCTCTTTGTTTTTGGGCCGATTGACTTCAAAATCGATATATGGGTCGCCCCGTGGTTCCAAAGTACAGAACCGCTGTCAACCTGTCAAAAGTGGCCGCCATTTTGTTTTTCTTTGTTTTTGGGCCGATTGACTTCAAAATCGATATCTGGGTCGCCCCGTGGTTCCAAACGACAGAACCGCTATCAAATCTGTCAAAAGTGGCCGCCATTGTGTTTTTCTTTGTGTTTGGGCCGATTGACTTCAAAATCGATATCTGAGTCGCCCCGTGGTTCTGAACGACAGAACCGCTGGCAGACCTGTCAAAAGTGGCCGCCATTGTGTTTTTCTTTGTGTTTGGGCCGATTGACTTCAAAATCGATATCTGAGTCGCCCCGTGGTTCTGAACGACAGAACCGCTGGCAGACCTGTCAAAAGTGGCCACCATTTTGTTTTTCTTTTTTTTTGGGCCGATTGACTTCAAAATCGATATCTGGGTCGCCTCGTGGTTGCGAACGACAGAATCGCTCTCGAACCTGTCAAAAGTGGCCGCCATATTGTTTTTCTTTGTTTTTGGGTCGATTTACTTCAAAATCGATATATGAGTCGCACCGTGGTTCCGAACTACAGAACCGCTGTCAAGCCTGTTAAAAGTGGCCGCCATTTTGTTTTTCTTTTTTGGGCCGATTGACTTCAAAATCGATAGCTGGGTCGCCCATATTTAGACTAAAACGACAGGGCGGATCGACAAATCAAAAGTTTTTTCCGTTGGCTCTACAAAATACGCGTGCGGAGCCGCGGGCAAAAGCTAGTCCACAATAATTTAAAAAAATGGATAATCTAATCATTTGTGTGAAATAGATGGGTTAATCTTTTAGAAAATCTCTGATTTCTTGGCCGCCGGGTGCGAGGAATAAAAATGCAAAATTAAACTATATAGTTTTAGTCGTTTGACCTGCATTGGCTGGTCCTTGGCACCGACTCGAAAGATATATTATTTTTGACTTTTGATTTCGGTTTTTAACATTTAATAAACTTTATTTCATTTGTAGCTTTCCAAATGTATAGAGGTATATGGGACCAACCCTGAACAATAGATATTCTTTAAAATAAAACTTGAGCGGGACATCGGGTTCCCCTTCCATCCCTTAAACACCATGGACCATCATCCCTTACTATGAGCCACCATCATTCTATACCACCGCCCACTATAGCCCATTATCGGCCAACATCACCCACTATCACTCATCGTTGCCTATCATCAGACAGGACCATCTATCATCGCGTATCATCGCCCACTATTGGTAATTTCATCTGCCAAAACCGCCCTCCACCACCGCCTACCAGTGCTCTAAATACCCACCGCCACTGCCGATTACCTACTATCGCCTATTATTGCCTAATATCGCTCATTATCGTTCACCGTGGCGATGGTACCACCCGCCAAAACCGCCCACCATTGCCTAAAGCACCCATTATGACCTCATCATCACCGCCCACCATCGTCCACCGTCCACATTAGGCATAACAGCCGGGCTGACCTGCCAGAAATATGTTTTACATAAAAAAATAACTATCGAAATCTGTTCATGCTTCTAGGAGTTATCGGTGAACATATGTACATAAAATAATATAAATATAGACAAAATGAGAACATTATTTTGTTTTTTAATTCGGTTAAAACCAGTTTTCGGATCGTGGGAAATGTACTTGCAATTCTGTACACTGACATAGCACACGATTTCATAGTTTATGGCTTCGGTTTTTTTTTGACGCAAACTTCATACAAATAGATATCATATAGAGGTAGATGTATGTAAATTGCTAGTCGCAACTACATTGGCTCGATCCCGTGCCGCAAAAACAATAACAAAATGAACAAAAACATCGGCCAGGTTTATAATTGAAACCCGCATCTAATCAGTTTCTAGTAAAGGTCGTTTTTGGTTCGGATAACATTCGCGAAAATTAAATAATCTCTGATATATCTATAAGAGGCGCATGTTTTCATTAAGGCGCCTTCTCTGCGGACACACTCGTTACATATTCATGGAGCGACGGACGTCGTAGACGAGAGGGGCAGAAGGGAACAAGGGGGAGGCTTAGTGGTGGTACTTGATTATTAAAACTACTGCCGACCGCCAAAAAGCACTCGCGTGTCCTACAGATTAAATGGTTCAGCCCATTATTAATCCGTTTACATAATTTAATGTGGCGCGGTTTGTTTTGATGTGGTATGTGTGCATGTATGTGTTTATATTTGTGAGCGTGTGTATGTGTTGTTTTCGGAAACACCAACGGTCGTTAAGCTTAGAGTAAGCGATCTGCCGATAAATGTAACACAAATAAGCGATAAGTTTTATGGATTTAATACAGAGATATTCAATAGTACTATACATATAGTATACTATATATACTATATGGAATACAGGCTATAAACCTTGTTCAGCAGCAGAGGCTACAATAAAAACACATTAATAAATTTTATTTTGGCTAACTTAACTGTAATTAGCTGCTAAGTAATTTGTGTAAACATCTACGCTTTTTGTGGTAATAAAAAAATATTATTATTATATTATACTGTTTAATCTTGTCTTTGTTTTAATAGCTTAAATCAGACTTATTTAGATAACGTCATGTACTTTAAGCTCAAATGCGTGACGTTGAGTGCGACACTCAACTAAACTATAGGTGCTTCTAAATTATGCAACTAACGATTATTGCAACAGATTTGCTATAAAAGCACATAACTACTATTATAATGCGTAAGTCAGCAAAAAAAAGTGAATGCATTCTCCATGAGTATAGGGCGGGATGTACTGGGGTGAAACGGCGGTGGGGCGGTGGTGAGGCGGCGGCGGGGTTCCATCATTGAATAGTCATTAAATCCTTACCGTCGTTGATTACGTAAGACCCGTCGACTCACGTCACGAGTCACGAGTCACGTGACTCACGTCACGCGGTACGCCTCACGCCTCACGCTTCGCGCCTCCCCACAAACAGACACATTAAAATCACACTCACTTTTGTATGTCAACACCTGTTATGAACCATGTTATGTGAATCAAAACATGGCGTATCAACGGCTTACATTAAATTTACAACACATCGTAAATAACAATCATCAGCAAGAAACAAATGACAATCTAGTCAGGCGTAAACTAGTACAATAAGGACTACAGCATACGTTCCAAAATGTAAAATAACCAACTGAAGTAATAAACTTGCACAGTTTGGATATAGCAACTCACAGTCTGTGTAGTGATCATACGCAGCAACGTTACGTATGGTCGGGTTGTCGTTGATCCGAATCACAAGTCGAACAACACGTGTTTTTCTGACAGGTTTTGTCCGGGATTAATCCCTCAGAAGACGTTGATGACGTTGTTGACAGCCGGAAGCTGTTGGAACTAGGAACGTGAAATTTAACAAACGGCTTCCGTTTACAAAAAAAATGAAATAAGACGGGACAATCTCTCACCCGGGTGTAACCGCGAGCAAAAGCTAGTACATGTATGTGATTAAAAGCTGAAATAGAGAACTTTTTGTTTTTATTATTATGGTTACATCGACGTATCTACGTGCCAGTGGCAGAGCCTTCTTGATACCTTTTATCACAGACTGGGTAAAATTATGTATTATGGTGTGTGCTGCGCCTCTTGACATTGCGATACTGATACATCAATTTATTCTCATCTTATTTTTGATCAGGTTTACAACTAAACCATGTTAGCGATGTGATGAGAAACTCCTCTATCCTCGTACTTCATTCGCCTTGCACGGCCCGAGTGAGTAGCCGGAGTAATTGAGTAATAACTCATGTCGGCGATCAGGAGCGAGGACATCACCCCTCTCCCCCCGTCGATCCTTAGCATTGCCTAATCTATTTTGTTTACTTACTTTTATTACAAAATGCATCATATTGAATTGGTTCTGAGCAGAATTTATATGTAAGTGTCGTGGACGGTTTACGGCGCAAGTGGAGTGATAGCTTTTAAGAACTACTTTAGTGGACAAACAACTACTGAGAACTGCACATATATTAAGTATATGTTTGAGAATTGTACTAAACAAAGACAGGCAGCAATTTACGCAGGAGATTACTTATTTGATCCATATAGGATCGCGTCGGGTGCTCTCTTTTTTGCGACACCGCCTGACTAACCCCAATCGAGTGCAAGGTGTTGTTATCAGCGCCACATAATTCATATTATATCACCCTATCTTAGCTCCATCGTTATAATGTCCATAAAATATTAGCCCTGTAATATTATTGTCCCACTGCTGGGCACGGGCCTCCTCTACTAATGAGAGGGGTTAGGCCTTAATCTACCACGCTGGCCTAAAGCGGATTGGTAGACTTCACATGCCTTCGAATTTCTTATGGAGAAATTCTCGGGTATGCAGGTTTTTTTATTGCAAAGTTAATAGGTTTTGTAATAGATTTTTTATCCCGTCAGGTCTGCTTGTATTCAAATCTATCACACACCTACCCACCCACCCTAAGTTGACTGGTAGAGAATGCCTTTGCCATTAAGTCCGCCTTTACAATGTTTGTAAAAGTTAAGCAAATAATTAAATTGGGAAAGGAAGGGGGGAAAATGGGCCACCGGAAATCTCACTCACCGGACGAAACGCGACAGCAAGCTGCCACTCTACGTCGGTTTTCTATGAGACTGTGATATCAAACCGGTCGAGCCGGCCCATTCGTGCTGTAGACGTTACTGTCTACAGCGTGTCTCTACCATTAAAAAGTTTCACACTTTCCTCACTATGTTTTCCTTCACCGTCATAACAAGCGATATTTCACACTAAAAACACACTTAACATAGAAAAGTCACAGGGAGTATGCTTTTTTTTGGGGAGGAGGTTGGTTTCAAACCTTCGAAACTCATCTCGGCAGTCCGTACCACACCCAACTGAGCTATCGCTATTATCTATAATATAATGTCCATACTTGACTTCAAATGTATAGCATGATAATATAAATAATATTAATGTAAATCTAAAATGTCATTGTATTGAACTATCATTAGCGCTTTCTTACAAGCCTAACTATCAAGCCTACCATTATGGGTTTCTATTTATTTTATTAAGGATAAATAGTATTGAATTTTATCAGATGCGTGACTTAATCTTCTGAATTCTACTAAACTACTACTAAAATATAATTACTTGCATTAAAACAAAAATAAATAAACATTAATTTAACATTTAATTGATAAAACATTTAATTATTAAACAATGATTAAGGATTATTGAAGATTTCCTTATATTCTTTTACTTTCGGGTTCGATCTCCTGGTCGGGCAAGTGAATCTGGAATTTGTGCCCGATATGGCGATAAGCTCGCCCCCTATCACATCTGGGATGGAACACTTTGGTACGTTCACTGCAGATTTATTTAGAGGTAAGATTATACAGTCCAAAAATAATGTTAGGCAGTGGTCCAAAGATAGAGCACCTCTTGGGATACCCGAATCACCCCCATATACTTCTACACATGATGACATTCAACGATTTTTCATAGCTTTCGAGTTATGTTTTTTCTGAATTTTCTGTCTGTGTGAGAGAGATAGCAATATTCGGTTTCTTATTCTCTCGGTAGGTAGCATTGCAGGTAAAAGAGTTATGCCCATGTTTATAATCCATAAATGGCGTGAACGAATCGAGTAAAAATAATAAACTTAAATATATATGTCGGATGGCCAACGCTAACGTTGTTTTTTAAAAATGGTGACGTCAGCATGGCTGACGTCACTTTTGACAATAAGATGATCACTCATCTCATTTATCAAGCGTGAACACTGAAATTCACTAATTCCCTTTATTAACGGTGCTCAAGAGCACCGTCTAGTCAGGGATGTGGACAGTCCGAGTGCCGGAGCACGACTGTGTCGAATCTGCTCTGAACACTCCTTTTATAGGGTGTAATATTTGCAACTACCTACTCGATACCGAATATCGAATGGCAAAGAAATAATTATAACGATTATTTTAACTTTTTAGAATCTTTTAAGGTTTCAGCAGTTTAACAATTGTAAAATAAATTAATAACGTGAAATAACAACGACTTTTTAAATAAGCTTGCTATTTTGCGCCGATATATATCTTTTTTAAATATAAATTTAGTATATTTAGTGTAGTTCCCACTTTATACAATACATACATACCTACATTAGGACGCATGTTTTTAATACAATCTAGTTTTAAGTAACTATAACTGTAAACTTTCATAAATGTATATGATTGTAAGCTGTTTTGCGTCTTAAATAAATAAATAAAATAAAATAAATAAATTTGTGGCCAACTTATCATTCCTAAGGTGAATTACCTTGTTTTTGTTGTACGTATATAAAAAAATATTGTTACAAACATCTTGAAACAATCATAATCATGAGAATCAATATTACAATGAGTACGTTTATTACCTGTGTCGTAACTACAGCAGATTTCATTAAATAATATTCATATGAACAACTATGAGTTAACTTAAAAGTTATCTAAGATTAATCAAGACGTAGACACCACGTGTTGTCTATAGCATGTAGTATGTTGTGTGTACACAACTACACAAGAGCTTTGAAACTCTATCCTTTGTACGAAGTTAGGCTCGTCTCGTTTGAGTTTTCAGATAGAGTCAGATGTCTGGATCGAGAGTATCACGATGCGTTCACGTTGGTATGTATTTGTTCACATCGCAGCGACCCTTTTAAACTACTGTTATCTGGAGCTGTTGCTGGGCCACTCATTGTATCAGAATGTTTACTACCTCTATAATAATTATAATAAAAATAGTAGTATCTGATAATTTAAAAATATTTTGAAGCTTTATACAGACTTAACAGATATGGTAAGTGTTAGGGCCATGATATCTGTTTTGCAGAATCCGCCGTGAAGTAACAGCTTACTGTAGTCTTTCGTACAGTGATAGCTATTATGTTTTATTGAGTGTTCGATTCTCTCTCTCTTCCAAGCTAGTTATCCCACATGGTGGTGGGGTCAGCGTTCCTTGTTTTTCTTTTCCACTTCGCTCTATCCATAACGTCGTCTTCGGATACCTCACACTCTCCCATATCTCTTAGTACTACATCTCTCCACCTTGTCTTTGGCCTGCCTCTGGATCGAGTGTTCGATTATCTAATAAAATATATACACAAAACAAAGTCACATAACATCATAAGCCACGTGTCTATCTATTGTATAGGATAGCAGTCTCTCCAAATCGTCATAATTTGGAGCGTTTAGTAATGCATTTAGTTGAAATATTTGAAACGTCTGTCTAATTGTCCTGATGTCGTAAACTCAGCTTTACGACATAAATGTTAAGGTTCAACATATAATATAACTTTCATTTTGATCATACACGCGCGTTTTGTCCCAGTCAGATAACAAATTCTAGACGTAACACAATTAACTGTTAGCTTTGTTTCCAACTCTACAGATATTATTTTAATGTTACATTTGCCATACTGACTGCTTAATTTAATGCGAATAAGTTAATATAAGTTTCTCTTGATAATATTTGTAGCCGGTGAGAGATCATCTTGAACAAGGAATATTAATATAGTAGGTATTTATTACACTTAATTTTCGACCGACTTCCAAAAAGGAGGAGGTCCTCAATTCGTCTGATTTTTTTATATATGTTACCCCGATATCTCCGCCAAATGTGGACCGATTTTCAATATTATTTTTGTGTTCGATAGAGGATATTATCGATTATTCTAAGGATGGTTCCATATAAATTTGGTCATGATCGGATAAGTTTTGAAGTTGGTCCGTTAAGTTTTTAAACTTGTGATTATATTATATAGACTTATTTATTTTGGTTTTGAATTAGATCGCGACTTTACCCCCGCAATACTTTTAATTTAGGGTAGGAAAACAATTCGTCAGATCACCATCCACTAATGTGCCATAATTAATCGAAATTCTTCATTCGGTCATTTAGTAAGACCCGACTTTTTACAAATATACAAATTAACAAAAATACACAATGACATTAGCGATTGGACAAATTTAATCTACGATTCGTAGAGCGTGTATACTACGATACCAGATATACTACAATTGGGCTACAGTGCTACGAAACAACAGGCTACAATGCTACGGTGCAGCGGTGGCTAGGCTACGGCAACAGTCTATCTACTGACTTATATGACTATGAATAACACCAATATTTAAAATAGTAGCATTTTAATGAATCAAGAGTTATATTCGTAGCATTGTAGTAGTCATAATCTCATATTCTATTACAGCAGTATAATAAATAAACAATGTTGAATCTTGAACGCCCATTAACATCTCGAATGATAAAATCGTTAAAGGTTCGTTGCTATATTTGAAGAAGACAATAAGGACTATTGATGACTATTGATAACAATGACTTTTGAGTAGATCAATACTTATAAGTTACAATTGACCATAAATACACAGTCAATAAATAGCCATACGGTACACAAACTCCATTACACTCAAAGACTTCTAGTATACATAAAGTCTCTGATTACACTAGACATAAAGTATAGTTATATCCTTCCATTTAAATGAAGCGATTAAAATGTCCATTCGAAAGTAAAACAGCCGCCCGCCGGACGCGGGGGAAGGGTATGGGGAGGGTAGAGGAATGGTAAAGATTGGAAAAACATTGTTAATCAAAGAATTAATTGATTCGCGGCGTATACCTTTACAGAAGCTGGGCGACAAGATTAATGGGCTACAAAAAAAAAACACGACAGATGAAACGGGTTCATTCCCGGCTACCCAATACCCCCCCCCCCCCCCCCCGCCCGCCACCGCTTCCCGAGCTCTGCCCCTCGACCGGTAACCGCGTCCCAGTCTCGTAGATTGTTTTAAATATATTAATTGATTGTCCAGTAATTGGCTCAGCCAGTATCCTGCATTAGCCGCGTGGTCGCCGCGCCTGTTAGATAATTCGCTGTTGCCTCTAACGAACGCGATTAATTTTCTTGCATTTATACATCTATGTGAACTTAGTAAGTATTTACAATATATTTACTTAATTTTAACTTTTTTGACAATATTATACACATTGAAATTAAACTATTTTTACGGATTATATCACGATTTGGTTTTAATTTTTATGCCCGACGTTTCCAAAGCTTTGCAGCCTTCGTGGTCACGGGTCAGACTGAGGTGTCATTTGTCCAAAAATGTTAATATTACATTATCTACCTTCATTTTAAAATTATACAATTTTAAATTTAAAAAGTTAGTTATTTGCGATCCGATTTACGCAGTATGAGCTCACGGTGTCTTGAGGTCTGGCAGTTGGTCTTTTGGATTCTGATTTAATTAAATGTATGATTGGGTCCCAGGTTTGTGCAAGCTTCCAACCATCTTCTCTATTGAAATTAGGGTGTTTTTTTTAATTTCAATAGCCTCGCGTATCATCCTAGGTATGGAGTTAGAACAAAACAAATCTCTTGCCTTCTTAGATGTTTTAGTTATCCGTAATCCCGATCAGTCATTAAGTCACACTATGTATAGGAAAAAGACCCATACAGATAAATACCTGAATGGCGAATCTCACCACCACCCGAAACAATTAGCTACCGTGAGTAAATCTTTGTTTCAGAGAGCTCAAGGAATCTGTGATGAGGAACACCTAGCCGCTGAGCTGCATCATGTCAAGCAAGTACTGCGAGACAACAAGCTCCAAATCCCACGGCGCCGTCACAGAAACCGAGTGAAACCAGCCACAGTTGAACGCGTCCCGGTTGTATTACCATATGTTAGAGGAGTCACCGACAAAATTGGCTATGTACTAAAGCGTGCTTCCATCAAAACTTATTTCAAGCCGCCCAAGAAGATTAGTCAATTTTTACCATCAGTAAAGTGCCATATACCTCTACAAGAACCAGGCGTGTATAAAATAGATTGCGACTGTGGTCTCTCTTATATAGGTCAAACCAAACGAAACATAGGGACCCGCGTAAAAGAACATATAGCTGACATGAAACACCGACGCTCCACGAAGTCTGCAGTTGCTGAACATTCAGAGGAAGGCTCAAAACATTACCCCAGATTCGATAAACCACAAATCCTTGCCAAAGAACACCGATTCCTACCTAGGATGATACGCGAGGCTATTGAAATTAAAAAACACCCTAATTTCAATAGAGAAGATGGTTGGAAGCTTGCACAAACATGGGACCCAATCATACATTTAATTAAATCAGAATCCAAAAGATCAACTGCCAGACCTCAAGACACCGTGAGCTCATACTGCGTAAATCGGATCGCAAATAACTAACTTTTTAAATTTAAAATTGTATAATTTTAAAATGAAGGTAGATAATGTAATATTAACATTTTTGGACAAATGACACCTCAGTCTGACCCGTAACCACGAAGGCTACAAAGCTTTCGAAACGTCGGGCATCAAAATTAATAGTCACGGGCGGCTCGGCCTCCGGTGGCCCATACGCTTATGGAACATATATATGTGCCGCCTCTGACGGGTTAAAACCAAATCGTGATATAATCCGTAAAAATAGTTTAATTTGAATGAATAACATTCACGTAAACCTAAGAAATCATTAATATTATACACACTTTTTAGGGTTCCGAAGCCAAATGGAAAAAATGGAACCCTTATAGTTTCTACATGTCTGTCTGTATGTGTATCTCTAATTTGTGATTAGCTCAGACACTACTACTATTACTATTAGAAAGCTGTAATTTGGCATGGGTACACATCAATCATAGCAACAAAACGGTAAAATAAAATCATGAAAACTTTTCTGTAAAAGTCATTGCAGTCGCAAATATAACGAATTTAAAAGGAAAACTATCACGATTAACCATATGCAGTATGCAGCATGAACTTGACGCGTTTTTTATATTATCAGTTATAAGAACTATGTTTGATTACTTTGCAATCCAATAATTCATCAAAATATACATATTTTACACAAGTATGATATATGAATATCTTAAATATACCTTATCAACATCAGCCGAATCAGTGATTTGAAAACAGCAGAGTGAGTCATCGTAATACTAGCGACAGGATACAACAAATTAAACTTTTGAAAAAGTTCCAGCGTCGGTAAGAGCTTCTGTGGGGTTACCGCAACGTCTTATAGCAGTATGTATTGATATTTTGACGTTTTTGTACCGAGCCGTCCTTAGGTTATACTATGCGATTGATTGCGTGGCCGAACGACTCTCGTGAATAGTATTGGAGTAACATAACACAGTAGGCTCACTAAGGAACGGCGCGGCGCAAGGAAACTCGGGTCCTGCCGCAGGCTACGCACTACGCAGGGATCGTATGGTCTATGGCCCTCTACGGGTCTCCTATGTGGACAGACAGATTGACAGTCCGCAATGTCGCGCTGGCTGTCAGGGCTGTAAGAGGATACCGTACGGTCTTTTTTGAGGTGGCCTAACCTCTTTGCCGGATTCCCGCCCTGGGATTTGGAGGCGAAAGCACTTGCGTCACTTTTTCAGTGGCACGCAGAGGCACTAGAACGGGGCTTGAAATTCGCGCCCCGTGAAATTGACATCCGCAGAAACTAACTCCAACAAATCCTGGAGGCGGAATGGGAGCAGCGATTAGAGCATCCCAGCTCCGGCGCGGTGACTATAGAAGCCATTCAGCATGTATTTGTGGAGTGGCTTCGGAGGCGACACGGCACTCTAAGCTTTAGGGTGATGCAGGTGCTCTCGGGGCACGGTTGCTTTGGGAAGTACCGATGTCGTATTCGTCGTGAGCCGAAACCGGAATGCCATCATTGTGGTTGCGACGAAGACTCGTCGCAGCACACATTGGTCGCTTGTCCCGCATGGGACTCACCGCGCCTCGAATTAACCGCGTCCGTTGGCAAAAAATTATAGCTTTCAATTCTGATAGCAGCCATGGTTGAAAGCGAAGAGGGGTGGAACTCCGTTGCCTTATTTTGCGAACACGTATGTCCACAAAAGAGGCAGCGGAGAGAGAACGAGAGCGTACCAATAGACGTCCCTCCCAAAGCAGGCGGCCTCCATAAACTGGCCTGCAGGTGGCGGTCGCCTAGACCAGCCAACCGCTCTGCAAGATAAGATCTGATGTGAAGGCGTATTACATGCCTTTTATTTGTGCTGTCTGAGTTAGGTACAACACAGAGCACGAGTGGCCTTGCATAAGGGCCGACTCCCGCTGAGGCTGCGGCTGAATGCAATTGCCTATCCCGTGGCCTTCGCAATAGGGAGAGAGAGGAACACCGCAGGGTTTAGTCGGTAGGACGGTGTTTACCGGTGAGTCCGACATACCTCCGGGTCTTGACTCGGAGAAATCTTTAAATGGGAATCTCACCGTATAAAAAAAAGGGAAACTCGGGTACTTAACTGAGATTATACCTTATTATGTAATTATACTATTAAACCAACGCTTTATTGACAAGGTACTATCTCTGTAGGGGTGTACCATCAGCACTAAACTGAATAATTTGGGATTAAATGGTAATAAAATAGTGTGAATAAAAAAGATTGTGTAATCATTGTCGCATTGACCCAATTATGACAAATATAACATACTCGTATTATGTAGGCGGGGCATGGTGCACGTCGGAAGCGTACGTCGCGACGCCGCAATAAAATTAAGTTTCCACGTCGCACCAAATTGCTATAAATTGGCCGAAAACATTATTATAATGGGTTTTGTTGTGAAAAGTGCGTTCGGAAGCGTGCCCGGCGACGGCGCGCGGCGCGGCGGTGCTGTCACGCGCTCCGGATGTCGCTCCCAAGCTATTTCCGACCGCTCCAACCCAAACACCCCCTTCCCCGCTACCTACCACTTCCGCTCCAGCCATCGCACTGGAACGGCGCGGTGTGCACTGTGCACCTCCAGCCGCCGCCGTGTTGTCACATTGAAAAACTCATTAGTCTGATTTAATTAAGCCAGAAATTAATAAAATGTGAGTGGGGTTTAAACGCGCGGCGTCGGCTCCGCAGTCTTCGGTATATTGCTGCTTACTATTCTAGCATTATTCTGAGCTCTTTGGCTATCTTTGTACTAGGATTGCTTTATAATTACAAGTACTTTATTATGATTCTATAATAGTTTAATTTAAATTCCAAACCACTTTCACCTAAACAACAAAACTAAATGAATATCGGTTCAACTATTTAATGAATAACGGAAATAATAATTATTTTATAGAATAATTAGAAAACGAATAACTTCACAACAATATATTGAAATAACTCAGTCTTATTAAATAATCATTATATTTTGTTATTATCTAAGTGCACCTGAACCCATTTTCGGTGTTCACGGTTGGTCTCAAGTGTTGGCTAAATAAAGTTCCGTTCTTACTTTCTTATTGTACGGTTTCACCAAGAGAGTGCACAAGTAGGTAGACAATGAGACTGTACCTCATCGATCAATTAACATGTCATAAGTAGAGTAGCAGACCAGCTGACGAGCTGTGCTGCTAGTGCTGTGACCGAATCCCGAGAACCGTGGAGATGGATGACGCAACGAGTTGATACAACTCTACTGTCCGCTGCAGTGTTGAAGACATAGCCGGCCACCGCGCCGCTCTTTCTATTATCAACATACCTTAAATACTATACGGACGTCATACATAGCTTAATACTGGTGCACCAGTTTGTATAACAAACAACATTCCTATCCTTGTTCCACACCAATATAAGAGACTCTGCACGACACACTACACAACATGTCTTGCTGTTGGTGTTTTTATTATCTGTCGGAACATTTATCACACTATCATTATATTAGGTTCGATGAATTTATTGCAGATAAGTACCGGATTCATCTCCGGCTTACCCGAGAGACGTTAACTACAAGTAGTCTCGTTTGAGCCCTGAGTACGAACAATGAGCCGGACATCCGGACGTACGGCCGGCGCCCTCATAACCGGACATGTTATACCCGGACATACCGGTGCTTGCTCCTACTGACACTATCACGTTTAACTTCTCAAACTATATTTCAATGTGAAATGTCACCGCAATGGTATCTTGCGAACGCCACAGATAATAATATTATAAGCGTTGATCGGCTGACGAACTAGGGGTTTTGAATTCGTCACTCCTCGTGATGTGTTTTATGCTAAAGGAATGTTGAATTTTTGAGGTAAGTTTGTACTCGTACTACCGAAACAAGTCAACTAGATGTTAGTTTATTTGTTATGATTTATGATTATACCTCTATATATGTAGGTATTAGCAGGTTTTATTATTAATCATTTTCCGAGCCCAGTGCACCTTCCACGCAGCCACACCGACGATGATATTATAGTTCGTACAATAAGCTAACGTACAGACGTTAGCTTATTGTACGAACTATATATAATATAATCCCTAAAGGGTTAGGTGGAGACTCACTAGGCTTCTGTAAAACTTATTCTCTTCATGTAATACCGTGTTTATAACAGACTGATTATTTGGTACCGGAAGCGAGTAACGCGAGTCATGCGCCCCGCCACCAACCTGCTAATTGGTGGTTAATTAAAGTCTCTCTAATCATTAAGTGGTAACACAAGCAGGCGCAGAGTCAGGCGTGGTCTCTGAGGCGGAGATAGGCGGGTGCAGGCGCGCCGACCATTAGCCGTTAATTAACGCCATTAACGTTTCATAGCAAATAATTCACTCGCTGAACTAGCAGCATTTAAGTGCCCTCCAGTCTAAGTCGGAAGTCTAAGCTTTGTTTCTATTTCGCAGTGTAAAATCAACAATAACCAACTACCAAAAATAAACTCTATGCAAAACGCCGAAGTTTGAATTTCATTTCACTGCAAACGTTTTTTATTTCCTTTCTAATAGGGCCGAGAATTTATTTCGAATGTCTCACGTATATCTCGAGATTGTATAATCCCTAGCGTTCGCGAGAAAAATCTCTATTGCACGGCTACAGATGCATTTCCAGTTATTTCGAAGGAGCATCACATCGCGTCGAGCCGGGCCGCACCAAGGTGGTTATTGTAGAGTTCATTAATAAAAGTCAATTTGAAGTTTATTAAGCACGTATATTGGTAACCTTACAAATATTAATTATAAGTATCTCATACATGTATTACGGCCTAAGTTACCGAGAAAACCGTTTTTACAAGTTCTTTAATCGAGTGAAGACTATATTATATGCTTCATATTTCCACTTTATACCTCTAGTATTTGTATAAGGATCTACCTAGTTTTTATCATTTGGATTCAGCTACTTTTCCTAGCTGGATTCATAGTATTATAATAACAAAAATATATTATTACTGAGCACCTGGAAGAATTTCAGACACCAACATCATTTATATAATACTCGTCGAG
Organism: Clanis bilineata; assembly: GCA_036417725.1. Classification (NCBI taxonomy): domain Eukaryota; kingdom Metazoa; phylum Arthropoda; class Insecta; order Lepidoptera; family Sphingidae; genus Clanis; species Clanis bilineata. The sequence continues at coordinate 119,640 of CM071140.1, forward strand.
TCAAGAGTCAAGACTGCTTGTGTGACCGTGGGTATTTTAACATACATACATATTCGCGCTGTATTCTATGGGTAGGTTGAGCGGTATCAGTACACGGTCGTCCACCACGTCCCATTATGAGACAGAAGGCGAATATATTGGTATATTGAGCATACATTCCAATCTCCGAATCAATACTGAACAGAAAACCTCTACATCGTTTACAAAATGAACTACAAACTCACGCCATCAAGGCATCATTGGTTTTTATTTATTTTAATAAGTAATAATAAATTAAAACTATTTTGAATTATGTAAATTATGAGAGGCGCTCCAGCGGGCGAGTGTGCGGGTGTATAGCGGGTTCGGTCCCTGCATAGAGACAAATATTTAAATGGTTTATAAATATTTGTATCCGGTCTAGGTGTGACCGTACGTTTCCCGTAGGTTCTGATCTGTTCTGACCGCACAACACAAGACTTGTGTGTTACTATGATGTCGGGACATTGTATATATGATTGTTCGGAGTTATTTGTTTTTTTTTCATTTTTTTTCCATAGAAATAAAAAATATACACAGAAAACTCGAAAGATCTGTTTTTATCGAAAAGTATTTACAAAGCTTTTTGCTTTCATCAGAACCGTTCGGCATAGTATCCGGAACGCTTTGCTTCCGCTTCCGGTGCAGCATCGCCGCTCGAACATTCCCTATTCTCGTTTGAGTTCGACTGGAGTCAAACTCGCACTTATACAGAGTACTATTAATGTAATGGCTCGTATTTCTTTCCTAAGGTAAGATCTCATGTCATACAGTGAACTTTGTGGTTGAAGCACAGAAAGTAAATTTAATGATATTATAATAAATATTTCTTTCTTCTCATCCACTCTTATCCCACTTCAATTTGGGGTCGGAAAGGCTTAGTTGTTACGACCGGCTGCCTACCTGATCTCAACCCCTTATTGAGAAGGGATCAAAAATACTCCGCCCGCCCTAAGGACTGAACCCAAGACCTCCCGATGCATAGCCCATAATAGACGTCAATAGACAAGGGCCCCTACTACATTACACATCCGACGCCTCGCCACCCACGTGACGTAGCTATGTCGCGGAACAAAATCCTATTTACCGAGCTCCTTTAATAAAATGTCCAAATATCAGTTGATTACTGTCCACGTCCGCGTCCGCATCCTAAGCTCGCGTCCCACGGCGCGGCGGACGGCGTGGCGGGCGGCGCGGCGGTGTGGTGCGGTGGCAGTGTGAAGGACGCGTCATTTCCGCAACACTTTTGTCATCGTTATTCTCTACGACGCTCATAAATCTCTTTTCACGTTCGCTCTTCATATTTTCAGTTAACGCGGTTTTTTCTTCTCATTTTTGTGTTTCTTGTAGTATGTGAAATTACTTAAGAAATTGTTAGTGAAAGTTCCAACTTCAATTGAGCTGGCGCAAATTTAGTGGTTGACTTCTGCTTCTGAAAGACAGACACAGACATAAGCTCACACCTGTATTCCCGAAGGCGTAGGCAGCGGCGCACTAGCTAACTAGAACATCCACATTTCGCCTAGCGTAGTTCCGTCCCAGACAGCTTATCACCATATCGAGCATAAATTCCGGACTCCGGGCTTCGGGATACAGGCGTGAGCTTATGTGTTTTTATGTTAATAAGTTTGTACAAGGTATTATTCATGGAGACTCCCGGTTGACCTTGCATTACTAGTATTGTCATTTGGTTAGTAAAAAGTGGGTTACCTAGAAAGTTTTCTAGGAGTTTTAAAAATGGGTAATTTTATAGATTTTGAAGTGCTCTTTATAAATTTCAAATTTGCTGCTCGCGCCGTCAAATTGCATAGCATCTAATAGCAGTTTTTTGATGATATCTCCTTTCTGACTCATTGTACAATAAAATATTTATATACAAAATTAAACTAAAGAAAATTTCCTATTATTTATGTCCAAACAACTTTGGCCGTAAAATCAATAGTTTCGGCGTTCGAGCACCTCAAAGTGTAATTTATTACTTAACACGCGTAGTATATTTTTCGTACAGTCCGTCTAATGTAAGAACCAATTCGATGTTTCATATTTCTTGTTTTTATTTGTCGTGAGAATATGAAACGTCACACTAACGCATACGAGCAAACCCATCCTCGTCGATTTTTTTTCAAAGGATTTCGCCTTTGTTTCTGCTACGACCTGTAGCTCCCCTGTACCAAATAGACGTCCGCACTATGCGTAGCGGCTCGCGTAGCTAGATGTAGCTAGCGTGATGAATCGTGTTGTGAGTTGTGACACCCGTGACGTAAACTCGCTCGCTGCTCCGCTCCCTTCCTACCCGCACCGCATACCCTGCATCATCATCAGCCACAGGACGTCCACTGCTGGACATTAGCCTCCCCCAAAGATTTCCAAATTGACCTGTTGGAAGGGGCTTAGAAGGGGCCGCATAGGCCGCTCGAATATTCACGATTTTTTTACCATTTTTAATAATGTCGGCTTAGTCATTCACAAGACTCAAAAATTGCACTGGTTCTTGTTAAAGACTTTTTAATTGACGTTTTTTAATCAATGGATATTTTTCCCGGTATTTTACTCACATATTTTATACTTAGAGACGTTAGTATGTTGTATGTATGGACTACTAATACACAAAGAGGCGTCATACCCAGGACGTCATTATCATAGTCGCATAAAAAAAACTCGCTATATTTGTATAGCAATTTACATAAGTTTTCCTTGATATAATAATTACCAAAATTGGTATAGATATTTAAATAAAACTACATACGGCAAAACGTCACCCACTGTGGGATTTCAATTCACCGTTTTCGGTTCGAGCAACAGTGCAGCTACGCCTATCGTTGAGAGTACCTTGCTCAGGCTGTTCTGTCACAGCAGTCGTAGCAATGCTACAAATCTGGACCAACCTTTACATTAGAGCAGTCTTTCCCAAAGTGAGCAATAACGCCCCCTTATGGGCACTGCATGCCTAAAGGGGGGCGGTAAGAGACCCAAAAAATGAGGATCTCCGCTGATACAGCTCACAAGAATATATATTTAATTTGAAGTTATAGTGCTTTTTAAGTAGGTAAAAAAATGGGGGGCGCTAAAAAATAATTTATTTTCTAAGTGGGCAGTAAACAAAATAAGTTTTAGAACCTCTGCATTACAGGGACTATACTAAAAATATACTATGCGTTATAAGTATTACGGTTACTAGAATGGTAACGGTGGATTATTTCATAAATATTGAAGTAAACCATAATTATTACAGTTGAGTATTCTGTAGGTGTTTATGTGTGCGAGTCGTTCACGACACGATTCACGACACCGACTCGACGCCGCGCCGAGGACGTCCTCTGACCGTCTGACACACTGCCACGTAATACTCTTGGGACGGTGTTTTATTACGCGACGTCCGTTTTACACGTTTTATTATTTTATAGATTTGATTTGGCCGCTAGTGCAGAATACGAATACGGAGAGCCCCCACATCCGTCACACGTAAAGAAATTACCACTCTTTTCGACCGACTTTAAAAAAGGAGAATGTCCTCAATTCGGCTGAATATTATTCGTATTTATGTGTGTTACTCGGTATCTCCGCCAAATGTGGACCGATTTTCAATATTCTTTTGTATTCGATAGAGATTATTTAAAGGGTGGTCCCATATATTTTTGGTCACCATTGGATAAATTTTGAACTCGGTCCGTTAAGTTTATAAACTTGTTACGTCGCAGTTTGTTACTTAACAAAATGTTTGTGTGTCAAGTTTTAATACATTGCTGAGTCGTTTTATAATTCGTCTATACCGAGTGGCGCCGACATAACCCTGGCGGGTTACCACCACCTCTTATAGCAATTTCATTATAATCTTACTTGTACCGATTCCCGTACAAAATAAAAATAAAGTAAGATTATAATAATACTGCTATAAGAGGTGGTGGTAAGCTCTCAGATATACATTACAGTGTTGCAAAGATTTGTACCAAAAAAACAGTCAAATAGGTTAATTACTTTGGTTGATTTTTAGTTTATCAATTTTTGCATATGACGTACGTTCGGGCGACGTAAACAGCTGATATTAGCGACCACAGACTTTTGTCGATAAAAAACATGAACGGACTGGTGCGGCGCGACTTGGATGCGAGGGCCACGCGCGCAATACCAAACCAATTTAAAAGTACCTATGTTACTTACTCATTATCAAATTTAATGTCGTTAGGTTGGTGCCACTCTTTATAGGAAAGTCTAGCTCGGCTAAATATAATTGAGGACTTGATCCCGATTTCCAACCCCTGTGGATGCATATGACTTTTCGAAATTACGGGGATGAAAACAATTTTGGAGCTGCTGGAATCGACACTCAACCAATCAAAAACCTTTAACAGATAATTGCTTATTGCTCTATCTCAGTGTTCTCTTCGGTGTGTGATATAGTTAGCTTTCGGATTATTCCAGGTGTCTTCTACCCCTCGTTTGTGCACAAAAACTAATACTGCACAAAACTAGCTAAAAACAAACTTTGTATCAAATAACGAAAATCTATAGCCTAGCCGGGGCCCTTTTATAGGCACCTCAACACTTTATAGCGTTTCAGCATCACACTTTGAACATAGCAAAACGTAAGTTCATGCCTGTATCCCCGAATGGGTAAGCAGAGGTGTACTAGCGACCTACAACACCCACATTTCGCCGAGCTTAGTTTCGTCTCATATGTGATAGGGGACGAGCCTATCGCCATATAGGGCATAAATTTCAGACTCCCAGCTGATATGGAAAAGTCCAATATCACTTTGCCCGACCCATAGATCGAACCCGAGACATCAGGACGGTATAGTCATACCGAAATACAACCACACTACCGAGGCTGTCTTTGAAACATAAGAGGAAAGAACCCGCATTATAATAGCGTGGTTTTTAAAATATCTTGCTCGTATCCATCAAACCAGTTTTGACCACTAATCTGCCAAACTGGAATTGACCTCATTATCCGAAAATCGGGTTTGCTCCTTATCTGTCAATCCAGTTTTGACCTCTTATGTGTCAACCCAAATTTGAGCTCTGATCTACCTCTACAATACCATTGAGTGTATCTGTCTATTAGGTGTTATAATCACGCCGTAGACAATTTTACGCTTCAGTAGTAGACAGTTACGTGTACAGCATAAATGGGCCGGCTTGACCGGTTCGGTACCGCTATCTCACACAAAACCTACATAAAGTCGCAGCTCGCTATCGCTTTTCGTTCAGTGAGTGAGATTTCCGGTGGCCGGCCTGTGGATTGGTTTTTGGTTGGCATCGCAACCACGATTATTTTTATGTCTTGGGTATCTATGGGCGGTGCAGATCACTTACCATCAGGTGATCCACCGGCTCGTATACCAGTCTTTGCATTAAAAAACACCGGATTTGCTCCTTTGTCAAAAAATGTATACTCTTATCAGTCAATTTGTACAAATGTAAATAAAATCTTTTACAGAAAACCTGAAAATATTTTTAATAAACAAGCAAAAATATTATTTACCGGTAAACATACATAATAGATACATTCACCTCGGGAGACAATTGGTGCGCCGGTTATGTAAAATAATTCTACGCCATTAAACTCCTTTAGAAGTTAATTTGTTTAAAGTAATTTTCAAGAAAGAATGGTACTACTGGTAATACTGTCGTTGACACTCCGGAGTCCGAACTGATGCGATGCTCCTCCCCCCCCCCCCTCCCCCGTCCCTCCTCAACCCCGCCCCGCGCTACGGCCCCCAGGTGTCATTAATTAAACCGGGTCCCTTTGTCACAATCGGAATGTATTTAAGGTAGTGTCCCAAGTCGGAGTTACCCGTTGTACCGGTGTACCGGCCGACGGGTTCACGGGCTCGGTTATCTTCCAAGTAATAATTATTGTCAGGTACTCGCTGAATCTTAAGTAAGATGTTCATATCTTTCTGAGAAGTACTTACTGAATAACTGTTTATATTAAGGATATCTTAAACCTTTTAGGATTTTTTTGTGTAAAATATAATAATATGTCATGTACCTTTATATTATTGTGTCTTATTGAGTTAATTATTATGTCTTGCGCTAGGCGCCTCCTTGGTCTAGTGGGTTCAATTCCCAGATTGAATTTTCTAATTTAATTTGTCCGGGACTGGATCACCCAGAGGGGCTTGACGTCAGGCTGGCAGCCGGTCGTAAAAACATACCTAAATCCTTTTTGAAATATGCTTGAAAAAGTATATTCCGCCGACCCCACATTAAGATGGGATAAGAGCAGGTATAAAGAAAAAATATGTGTTGAGCTGTGTGCAGGCTGAGAAACCGTAGACAATCTCGGTTTCAAATGTCGGGTGCAGCTATCCGTATTTGTGTTTAATGGAAAAACTTAATAGCAAACATTATATTCGTCAGCTGAACTTCACATCAGTATTAATAAAATTTTGAAAACATTCTAATAAATTTATCACCAGCATCATTGCTCTTATAAAATCACTGTTCGATACTACATGAAAGCAAAGCGTCGATCTGCATCTAATGGTCTTAAAATGTAATTTTTCCTTATAATAATTTCTCACACCGACTCGTGCGCTTGTCAGGCCGAGTTAATGTCTACCCCTCTCCCTCCCGCCTCCTCCGCTTCTTTTTCCACGACCCCCCCCCCCCCTCGTTCCTCAGACAGTCACTTGTGGCGCACTGTCGCACAATCGATGATAAACGAGCGCGGAGCGAGGCCACCCAGACCCTCATTGTTACTATCACGGCATTATGATGATAATTACGTTCAGGTAAATCATCTTTTGTGACTTGGATGAATCGAGAGCCTTTGTGGCCGTATTATTGGTTTCTGTAGATGGCTATAAGTCAAGTTATTTAAAAAAATTGAAGCCATTCCTGTGGATTCCATTCCAGAAATACGAAGGAATATGAATAATGAGTATATTTCTTCTCCAATGCCGACGCAATTTTTATTTTTTAAATATTTAATTGACAAGTAAAAGTGACATGAAATATCCTATTTGTAGAATAATTGACTTGAATATTTTGATTTATGAATCCGCTAATAAGAATTTGAGGAAACCGTCAGTTTAAACAAACTCAAAATATAATCATACGGATGAAATACATCAAGCATAACGTTATGAACGCGGAACGACTCAGAACTCAGGCAGATCAGCAGGTCGATTCTTTAAGGTTGCATTTGTGAAAACAACGTTGCGACATCGATGTTGCATTTTTGTATTCAGCAAGGTACAAAGCGTACGCACTAGCGCTATGCGTGGTGACGGCGCTTATGCGAACTACCTTTCTCGAGCGAGGCGTTTGACATAAATGTATGGAAAATGGTATTCTCTAAGACCCACCAACGTTGAACGCTCCGTCGATCTCAACGATGTGCGCTGCGGGAGCTCGTCGTCGATCGCAACGTTGTGGCGTTTCTAACGGCCGGTTTCAATAATCTCAGTTTAGAGTGCAGATAGATCGCGATTATAAACCAATTAAATCAAGTCGTTTGAAGGAGTCATGTTCAAACTGTGTTTTTATTGGCTAATTTTTGTAATCTATCTGCACATTCGAACTGAGATTGTTTATTGGAACCGGGCGTTAGAGAATCGACCTACAGATGCAATGAAATCACTTAGAAAGAGCAACCACAATTTGAAAATACCTAACTCGCCTATATTGTTTTGAAATACCTTCACATAAGGTAGTGAATATTTACAATAACTAAGTCCTCTAGGTCTTAGATTCTAAAATGTTAATTATTAGGCTGCACCTGTTTTAAAATTGATGCCTCCGATCTCTACCGGCTATTCCACACGCGGGCTATATATTATCCAATATCGGTATCGTAAATAGTAATTTCAACCAGTAGTTCGAAGCCCAATTACTTTATAAAATGCAGCACAGAGAATTATCGAGCATCTATTTGATGCGGACGGTCACAAAGCGTTCGCCGCGGAGCGCGCGCTTGCGTCTCTGACGTCATCACATGCATCGCATCAGTAGAGATGACAGAAACTCTGTAATACCGGACGTTAGTGTTTGGACTGTTGACCGGATATACAGTAGGTTTTCGGTAAGGTAGGTTTTACAGCATGAGTATTACAATACTATTCTGCTAACACACCCGTCATGTCGTCCGTAACTGAGATTCAATAATGGCACACATTTATCGACACTAAGCAGTAAAGTCTAACACTTATAATGATTTTAATTTTATCAGTATAACTCCGTGGTGGTCTATTCAGTTGTTAATAATCCAGTCTTAAAAGAGCAATGATAGAGTTGCTTGTCCGTTCTCTGGTAAAATAATATTCCGATCTGGTGTTTTTTTTATTGCAATCGAATAGCTGGTAAACGATACGAATACACATGAACAGAATCACTGAGAAGGACATGCACTGCGCCAGATTTATCTCATGATGCCCAGAAATTATACTGGCTACATGTCCTTCAAACTGAAACACAACATCGTTTGTACAATACTCGGTGGTAACAAAATACATTCGATCCTTAAAAAAAGTCTTGTAAATATAATATAATTATTGATTCTTTTCAAACGAATTTAAGGCTTATGTAACTCCAGTGTAGGCGCCGGACGGTGTGGTCTCTTTTTACACATAGTTACTTAAAATTGTACCGGTAGAGCCCAACGTTACGGACAAAACTCAATTACTGATAGCGTCATAGACTGCTTGTGTGGGTTGATGTTTTATCATAGTTTGATTGACTTTATTACATTACCATTTGGATGTTTTTGGTAAATACATAAGCTAATTAAAGCCCAGTATGGATCAATAAAAATATCAATCGGGGCCCTTAGTACGAATTTTGACAATTTCTAAAAACATAATAGTCTTCGTTCGTCCATAAAATTGAGTAATGAGTAGTAGCGCCTTTTATGTAAACCACAAGGAACTAAATAAATATATGGATCAAACTAAAATCATAATAGCTTTCGAGATCAAGATGCAGCAAATGATTACTACCTATTTAGTAGTTTAATTATTATAACATCTTCAGCCACAGGACGTCCACTGCTGGACATAGGCCTCCCCTAAAGATTTCCAGATCGACCTGTTGGAAGCGGCATAACATAGACGATATAATATAAAAAATGCGTGCATTGTAACTTGTAAGTGCTGATTAAACGATCAACATTAATCTGAGTGCAGCTTTCAACACCAAATATTTAGTAAGTATGTGTGTTTACTGTGTACCGACTAATGTTTTTGCAACTTCAAACACGTCATTACGATGATATCATTCACGTACTGAGCTACTTGAAATTTGAAAAATAAATTAAAAGTAAAAAAATATTTATAAAAACAGGCTTCTATTTGAACAATAAACTGAAAAGTTAAAAATAAATTCTAGTAAGTATTTAGCATGTAGGTACTTACCTATATTCTTAAAAGCTTGAGGCACAGAAGTGTCTGTGTCTCAAGATTTTAATAATATAGGTATACACGACAATTACTTACTAGAATTTATTTTTAACTTTTCAGTTCTTTGTTCATTGTTGCTTGTTTTAAAAATATTTTTTACTTTTAATTTATTTTTAATTTCAGTATGTTAGTATTTTAGAGGAGGCGTGATTTTTAAAATATTCTGCAGATATGTATAAAGTGCTCCTCAAGACGAATCAACCGAGCCCAAACTTAATGGGTTTTTATCTCCCGTCTCCATCATCAGACCAGCTCCATGGTACTATAGCATTGTATTATCACCGAAGATGTATAAGTACACGGAATTTGAATCCAATCGGACATCGGGAAGTGGGTCTAATTTAGCTTGCAAGATTTGATTATAGACAACTGGACAGGTGAAACTAAATAAAAGCTTGTAAAAAGGAATAAAGTAAGATGTCGGTCTATTGCACTATGGTTTTTGATGTTAATTTTTGAGCTTCATTTTTTTGAATTCGCATATTTGTATTTAGGATCCAGTATCTTAACCCGGAAATCGGCGTTAACCAGAACAGTATCATTATTATTTGTCCGCTAGGCTAATTTAGTGAATTTTATTAGTTTAATTTATGGTTCTAGTTGACGAATAAAACGTGTCGCGCTAGTTAGAGCAACAAGTAGTGAGTTAACGAGGGGCGACAGACCAACGTGTTGATAAATTATTACTAGTTGTGTTCACTACAAGAAATAAACGTAGACGGTTATAGTTCACGGACAATCAAATTACATAGCCGGACCAAAAACATGCCCACTGAGTTTGATTCGTTGGATCTACCCAGGACTGGGGTCGCGCCGCGTAAATCCAATGGTAAAGTAGCCTGCTAAGTTTGTAGATAGTAATTTTAAAACACGCATCGGTTATTAGCGAAATACTTATAATCTACTTTGACCCCTTTTTTTGGATAACCAGGCCCTAAAACAAGCCTGCCGAGTCTGATTCGCTGTATCAGATTATGGCTGTGTCGCGTCGCGTTGAATCCAGTGATAATTTTCCCGCTACGTTTGTTTTGTTGGATTTCCTCAGGCAGGGCCGTGTTTGGATCTGGTGGTTGTTTTAAAACGTGACGTATCCGACTTCCAAGGTGCGTACTAGCCCCTTCTACTTAAATATAATAAATGATACACAACAGAATTACAATTTAAATATAATGTTCTAAATCTAAATAAATATTTAATAATAAATGTTCTAAATATTTAAAAAAATTAGGTAACTAAAGTATTGACATCAGAGAATCAACTTATGTATATTATGTTTAGGACAACACACTATGTTATCCTTAACATAATATACATAAGTTGATTCTCTACAACGGGGCTCTACTACTACAATTATCTCATTATCGCTCATCGCTACTTTACAACAGTGGGTTTAGCCAAATCCTTTCTGCAAAATGCTTGAAAAAGTGTGTTGCGCCGATCCTACATTAATGTGGGATAAGGGCAGGTAGAAAGAAAGTAGCTATTTAAGGGAAGTAACAATCTCTTGGAATCAGTTTTTTTTATGATCTAAGTTAAACGGACAGGTATTAGGATATTTATCACTTACTGTGGCTTGTGGCGCGCCGACCACTTGACGCGCGCGTTTCCCCAGTCGACTACGAGTATGTCGAAGGCCGTGACAATATTTACAATCGCTACCTAAGTAAAATCTCTTCACACGACGTTTATTTTTCGTTAGGTTTCCATACTGCCTGTTTAAACTCGAGGACTAACGGAGCGGAAAGCATACGCTGTGAATACGTTTGTGTAACACTTGTATGCTGGGGACTTGTAGCGCGCTGGTGGGAATTAATAGCCCATTAGCTGGCCCGCCCGCGGAGACCTGAGGGTCACCACCCACTTTCACCCTCAACTCACCCTCAGCATCGCTCCGAGATGAAATTAAAACAAAAGGTTACCAACTCACAAGATTTGCCCAGTTGCCGAACTCGGCTGCGAAAATTACCGCTTCTTACCAAATTAGCTTTCACTGGATTTATTTGTTTGGCCAACTTGTTTTAGGCCTCGCTCGAAAGTTTTGAGTAGTTTTCTGATTTCGTTTATAATAAGCAGATAATGTTGTAAACTGTTGACGGCCGACAATTTAACTGAATGCCGGAAATGTAAATTAAATGAGAGTATACTGTTTACAAAATGAAGAGCTTCATGATGTGAATTGTATTGACAGCCTCCGTGGCGCAGCGGGCGAGTAGCCGGCTGTGAAGCGAGAGGCCGCGGGTTCGATACCCGCATTGAGACAAATATTTGTGTGGCCCATAGATATTTGTTTCACGTCTGGGTGTTGTGAGACCGAAAGTCTCTCATAGTCTCTGACACCCACGATACAGGTTATACTTAGTGTGGGGTCAGGACTAGGCGTGTGACTGTTGGTATTTTTCCTCGGATCTGGCGTAGCGGTTTTATTCGGATTATACCTAAAAGTGGCGATAAGCCGCCCGAAGACCCCAAGTCATATCGCCCAATAACATTACTACCATCTTTAGGTAAACTGCTCGAACGCCTCATCGTACCTAGATTAATGCCAGGCGGGCCAAAATATCACAATAACCAATTTGGATTTACTATAGGCAGATCGACTTTAGATGCAGCTATATCGGTTAGAAAAGCAGTCAGTAATTCGGAGTATAAGTATGTTTTGGGTATCTTTTTAGACATATCGGGTGCCTTCGATAATGCGTGGTGGCCAATACTACTACTTAAGTTAAAAATCCGAGGCTGCCCTAGGAATATATATTCACTTATATATTCTTATTTTTCTTTCGGCTCTGCCAAATTAAAACTTGGGCACTATGCAGTGTCGAAGGCATTAACGATGGGTTGTCCGCAGGGCTCAGTAGTCGGTCCATATTTATGGAATTTAGGTTTTGACGACTTCTTAACGATTCCTTTACCCCAAGGTTGCTCTTTAACTGCTTACGCCGACGACGGCCTCTTGCTTATTCACTCGAATAGTAGGTCCGGTCTTGAGATTTCAGCTGCAAAATGTTTGGAATTAATTTTGGAATGGGGTGAACGCAACCGCCTTACTTTTGCACCCCAAAAAACATATCAATTACTATTAAAAGGCATCCTAAAATCACAACCACAAATTAAATTTAATAATATTTCCATCAAAAGAAAAGAATCGGTTTGCTACCTTGGGTTAGTCTTAGAACGAAATTTTTCATTTATTGAACACATTAAAAACGTGGGAGAAAAATCTAAAAGAAATTTCTACGCTTTGACGAGAATATCGACTTCGACGTGGGGTCTATCGTTTAACACACTCAAAGTCATCTATGGAGCTACCTACCTAGGCTGTATTTGTTATGGATCACCTGTATGGGCTGACAGAGCTACTATTGGCGCCGTACGCAGAAAATTGCTCCAAAGTCAGCGTCTGGCGTTGATATTCTTGTGTAAAGCTTATAGAACCGTTAGCACCGAAGCTTTGCCTGTTCTTGCCGGTGTACTTCCAGTCGATCTGGAGGTGCAGCGTCGCGCCGCGATGTATTACTCAACTAGAGAGAACATGGATAAATCCTTTCTTACGTCCCGCGAGCTATCGAGAATCAATAGACTTTTTAAACCGGAATCCGAAATTTGTAACGAGCTTCTAAATGAATGGCAAACTCGATGGGACAACTCTATAAAGGGGCGGCACTTATATCAGTACTTTCCTTCAATCCGCGATCGTCTATCTAAAACTTGGTTAGAAATAGATCATTGTGTCTCACAATTTCTTACAGGCCACGGTAACTTTAAGTGTAAATTGTTTTCATTTAAGTTGGTTGAGTCACCTGCGTGCCCGTGTTCTGTACTCGGCTGTGAATATGACCAGACCGCACATCACATTCTTTGGGAGTGTGGTCTCTGGCAAAATGAGCGCACCATCATGCTAGACAGTATGCAAATAACATCTGGAGTTGTATACTATATGGACCTTGTGGAAACTAGGACGAATTTCCGTGCATTCCGGCGTTTTTGCCATACTTATTATTGGAATCAAGTTTAACAGCTCGCATGATAGGACCCACTAAAATTAAAATTATTTCCGTGGTGCTTTACATCTGGCCTCTCCAGTTGTAAATATCCCTATGTATGAGGCTGATGCCTCCTTAGTTCATTACATTGTCTCCTGCATTTTTACGGAGGGAAGTGGAAACCCTATAATTCCAACTCCTCCCTATCTTTCTGTTTGATTAATTTCGTTGCAGGATGAAGACAATTTTGCATTCTCTGAGACTCACCGAGCTTCATTGCTCGGTGTCGTAAAATGCGTGCCACTGTTGATCCTGGCTTACAGGAGTTACAGTGGCGGGTGTGTGGGCGGGACAGTCTCTGTTGGGTGTATTTATTTATTTATTTATTAACATTAATTTAAGACAGTGTTATGATCACACGTCAGATATACGCCTCAGACTGTAAATCATATGTAATATGTATAAAAGTAAATATATGTAGACATAAATTTAATTGGCTATAGCTCAACTAATAGCCACTGCCGCGACTCTTCTGTAATATCGCATGATCATTATAAAAAAATATCTAGTATAATCACCATCAATTTACATGCTCCATATCAGCATGACACATACATTTCCATACACGTATAGACCAAGTCACCCCTGCGTGTATTTTCCATGTTTTTCATACAGTCACAACATTTTGGTAGGTTGCGGGAGGCCGACATGTGTTCCAGTTAATAAGGAAAATCCTCACACGATCACGCGAACTGACCATTCACTGAGGTTCTCATGTGAACCTGTGCACGTTTGTTAATAATAAACATGTTATTTTTTTATGTTTTTATCCTAGCACGATAAAGTGGCTCACTCAGTGTTATTTTATGTATTCGTTTGTTTATCTGCTTTGGAGGTGCATGAGTAGTGAGTACACACAATGACACAGAATGGTGCCTATAATAAAAAAAAAAACGGAATAAGGACTATGGATTGAGAACGATGGAATTATTTGGTTCTCCGGAGATCTCCCGTATCGTATGAATACAACAGCTCTTATTTCAGATCCGTTGTTTGTAGAAACAATTCGGTCAAGACAATCATGCTGTAACTAATTGTCTACAGAGTGGCTGTACCACTTGTGTATTATGTTGTTGCTTTCTTGGTCTAGTGGTAGCATATATGAACTGTACATTGGAGAGTTTTGCGTTCATATCGCAGGACAACCAGTGATTTTCCTAAAAGATAATCCCGTAGCTACATAGATTTGATTCCTTTATGCAACATGTTTGAAACATGAGTTTGGCTGACATTATACTGTACTGCGATAAGTCTTGCATATATAGTTGGCAGAAGAACAAAAAAAAATGAATTAGATGTTATGTATGAGATAAATGAAATAGACTCTTTATGGTAGGACGTGTAAAGCCAAGAGTCTCGGTTGCCCAGAGGCATCCCGTGTCCCTTGGCTTACCTATTTGGTACGGCGACTACACATACACACAGAACCACACTTTTTACATAAAACAAAATATGAATTTCCGAGCTTATATCACGAATCATTTAATGTTTGTTAATCAGCTTTGTACAGACAGTGAAAAACGACGCACCATGCAATATCACCCACACTCGTATTTTATAGAACTGCGAGCTACAAGACTTTTACTGTGAGATAAGCCCATGTAGGAAGGTACTATAGTGCTTTGTGCTCGTATTTTCTGCTGAGAGCAATGTACTAAGTGCGTACTAAGTACTATGTGAAGTTTCTGGCCTTGGAAAGCATTCATTGAAGTTGGTGAAATTATTGTACATTACCATTATCAGAATTAACAAGAAGACATCATCAGTTTCAGTTTAATTAACTTTTTAGTTCATGCAAATTAAAAGTAAAAATACTATGTTTAAATGACATCAAGAAACTACTTTAGTAGTACTTAAAAGGTGCTTCATTAACGGAAATGTTCAGCGAACCCTATGTAGCGCGGTGGAGTAGTTTTAATTACCATATTGTCTTCGCCGGCCACTCACAAAGAGCGGGCACTCTTCGGGACGAAGCGAGCGGACTTGGAGTTTGTTCGAGAAAACTTAGTACGATAGAGCCGGGTGCCTTACACGTCGCCGTGAAAACTCGGCCGGCAGAGACGCCGCTTAATTATTTATAACCGAGCTTTGTTTGTTACCATTGTTACAGCAGCCATCTTGGATATGTGGAAGAAAAGAAACTTGGCGCTTGTAGAGATAACTGCAAATCACTCCTACAGATTTTCAAAGTAAACGAGGAGACTTAAATTTTGATATTGATCTGCATATGTCTAAATACTCCGTTTATCTTATACAAACCTTCTTTTAAATAATCGTTACGAACTTTGTATATTGATAAATTTTGTGCGTCAATGTAAACAATACTTTTTATAAATTGACACATATCTAAGGCAAAAATACTCCTTGTACACATTAGCAAAAACATTTGGGAATAGGAAGCGTTTAATAGATTTTTGCCAGTAATTGTAGTTTACTTTGCAGGAAACTTAACACTTCGCATTTTGGAACAGATTTAGGATTAACGACGCCGCGGAACTCGAGGTACGCGATAATTGAGTTTTACATATCACAAGAGGCGGTTAACAAACTTCTAACTTACATTAAACTTAAATCACTGTTGTTACAAACATTACCAACAAACACGTTGTAATCAATCTTCAAAAAAGTATAAGCAAATAATTATTGTGCTTCGTAATAAGTTGAGTTGTTTTGCTGAAATGTAAGTTGGAAATGTGTTTCTTACGTCCGATGTTTATTGGTTCTGATTAAAAATGTTGTTACGACGCTCGTTGTGTCGTTCGGTTACAATATGTTTTGTCCCGTCTCCAAGCTTACGTTCGCGACTCCCGAACTTGTCTTTACTACTTGTTAGTTGTTACCGAGTGATAACTTTCTGAAATTGTTATCAATTGCCTTTGTAACAAATGTAAAATTTCTTTAAAAATATTAACTTTTACAAGTTTGTTTTTGGGTTTCTTCTTGCTTATAAATATTTCAACTTCATCGAAACAATATTTGGATTCGGTGAAATTCTGTGTGAGAGTGCCAAATTGCAATTTATATTTGAGAGTTTTTACTCCCGGCTCTGCCCGCGTCGATGTCTTCCCCATCAAAATATTTCTAGGATATCAGAAGGTCTAGTTTATGATCGGGTCATAAACTGTCTTTCTTTATATCTGCCCTTATTCTAACTTTATGTGGTGTCGGCGGAACACATTCTTTCAAGAATGTCGCAGAAAGGATTTGGCTTAGTTTTTACGGCCAGCTGCTTACCTGACCTCACCTCCTCTCTGGGGTATTCAGTTCCGGGCTAATCAAATTAGATAAAAATCGCTTTAACCGACTGGGAATCTAACCCAGGACCCCATGGTTCCCAGGTTCACAAGCCATATATATTGCCACAAGACCAGGGAGGCGACTTTGTAGGTTTGGACCACATAAGTTATGTCCACTCGATGCCTGTGTAAAAGAAGAACTAGCAAACAAAAACACTATCGCATTTATTATATTAGTAAATCCCTCCGGCGATACCGGTGCGGGATTATAAAAAATCTTCATAATACAAACGACAATGCTCTTTTTGCTTGATACATTTAAGCCCGCCAACGCTGTACAAGCGAGCAGTGATTTATTTTTAATATTTAATCACGACATGGCCGCACCCGCAAGCCGGGTGGTGCCTTTATGCTAAACTTAGCGCGCCTATTCTTATTGAAAGTTGGCTCTCTTTCGGAGAGTTGTGAGTCCCAGCGCCCCAGTTGTGAAGTTTAGCGGCTTATTGTAAAGAGCACACATGAAGGACGGCGCTGCGCTGCGGCGGCGAGGACCGCTGCCATTCGTGTTGCCAGATTGATTTCGCGTTAATATCCTTATTTATAATTTCACCTATTTTTGTTAAGAATTATTTTTATAACATAATATAGACTCATGGTAAAATTAAATAACAAATTAAAGTGCAGTTAAGTACCTCTGTTATTATTAGATTGTTATTATTAGATACGCTTTAATTTTATAGCATAAAGATTAGGCGAAAAATGAAAAGGGGCCAGTGAAATTGCAGCCCACCTACATTTTCTAGGTTTATTATGGCACTATAGTATATTGAAATATGTTAGAAATAATAAATAGATTTGTACCATATGTGGGTTATAATATTATAATATATCGAGATAGTAACTACTTAATTCATTTAAAGTCCAAAAAATACTAATCCCATTCAATGAAGTCTTTGGACGTTGTAAAATTTCCATAATTTTGGGAGTTTCTTACCATTGGTATCCCCATTGCTAGTAATGTGTAAGAACAAGAGCGGTGTCACAGCGCAAACAAAGCTGAGCACACTGAGGAGCCGGTGCGACCGCGCCTCGCTGGCTGTTGGTCTTGCCAGCTTTGTTCAGAATTAATCTTATATACTTTCGCAAAACTTTATGATAATATAAATGACATGCACAGGGGAGGCCATTTTTATGAATGAAGGAGCGTATTAAGTCTTCAGTACTAGACGAACTATAAATAATAGATACCCAAACGCTTTAATAATTATTATGTTATGGACACCTACGTGATGACCACCATTAGTCGTTAGTCATATCCATGAATATAACAAATAACAAAAATGTATGCTTGTAAAGTCCTGTAATAGAAAAGCAGATGATGCCTAGTAATCAATAACATTCTTATCGGGTATCGAGGTATGACGTCAACTCTTGTAAGGCGCACTCTCTTGGATCAAAGGAGCCGCCGCGTCGCGCCGCGCCGTGCCGCTCACACAGGGCTGTCCGTCCTGTCACGCTGCATTGAATCCTAAACAATCATCTATACACGTCCTAGTGAAACTGCAATGCATTCTGACAGACGTTGGCTCAGATACTGGGGGCTGTTAGAATGCATGTACCAACGAACATTATATTACGTAGTCGTACGTATGTTTTAACTTTTGCTTAACGCCAGAACTAGCAACTAGACTCGTGAGCCAGCCAGTAATTTGAGCTCAGGAGGTACTGTTTCTCAGATTATAAGTTAGGACATAAATCCATAATAGTAGGTACCTTTTCTTTTGTATTAACGAACAATAAAGGTGGGCCGAGAATTTTATATCTCCGTGTATTCTTTGTAAAGACGGGATGGGCGATATTATGTGGGTATTTATTTTTTACGGTCCGACAACACAATGGGTTTAATGGAGGTGTTATAAGTCGCACGTGTGGTGTCTCCATTATCAGTTCACGGTTTTATTACACGGGTTTTAAAGAAAGCCTTTCCTGCTCCGTATTATAATCTAACTGCGAGGAACTCTATAAATTGTTATTATTAAATTAAGATAAGATAAGTTATTGTGAGCAATTGGAAATAATATTCTGCGCGCAACCTGCCGACATGACACCGGCAATACAATGAGCTGACGGTAGGCTGCTTATTAAGAATTTCTCGAATATATTCGACTAACTCATAACTGACGATATTGTTTAAAAACAATATGATTATTTTTACCGGATTCAATGTTCTACTGCAGACTAAAGGCCACTTCACTCTTTTTAGTAACATGATGGGAAATTAGGTTGCTAGGTCCGGACTGCCTCATCCATTATTTTGTTCATAAATATTTTTTAAACCAAACTATTTATGTTCATGAATATAGTAAACCAAACGGGCGAAAATAATCGAACCACCATTAAACTCAGCGCTAATTCAGCTAAAGTTAAGAAGTCAGCAATAAATTTTATTACACAAAATGTGCGTAGCTGTCCCGTAGCACGTCGTTGTGCGGCGTAGCGGTTCGTAGCGGCTATCGTTAAGGAACATTGTTGATTTAGGTCTGTTTGTCGCACCTGATGCACTAAACTTACAGAGCGACCGTGTTGGTTATCAGAGATAACTTTTCGATCAGACTTTGCCAATATCAAGTAAATAATTGGTATGAGACTGTAATATAGTACTGCTATTTCTATGGTTGTTCTACTGAAATACTCGGTAGAATAAGAACAACCTATTGTCGTGCAATAATCAGGTAATCGGAACAATATTTTCGCCATGAAGGGAACAGGGGACTTTTTGTTTGTCATGTTAGGTAACTAAAATCATGTCGAAAAAGTATAACTTCGTATCAATCAGCGGCGCGGCGTGGTGGCGTAGTATGACACTATTGACTCGGTAACAGATATTCGTAGCACACCGTAGCAACCCGTTGCTACAAATTGCTACGTGTATTAGAGCATGTTCAGGAGGTGAAATAAAATTTTGGTCCGGATAATGAGATGAATAAAGCTATAATATTACGCTCGTATAAAAACGGGAGCCCATCTGGCGCCCAGTAGCAACGGCGGAAGCGTTTAAAAGTGAGAGTGGCGACTTTTGAGCATTATCTTTAGAGGGTGATCAATAAAAGTTATTTACAACGCCGTTAAGCGAACTCGTCGTTTCGTTTTTATAACCACTTTATTAACGTTGGGCAAAAATATAAGAAAACCTCTAGGACCTAGATAGGCTTTACAGTGTTTATATTATATTTTGATGTCTGGGTATAAATTGCAATATTTTTGTGTAAAATACAGAAGTATTGTATTTTCATTGCAAATGATCGTTTATCATTATTTAATTAAATTTAGTTCAGGTGATTCCGCAAACACACCAATACAAACGTTTTTTGTTTCTGTTTACCTGTTTACATAAGTTATACTCAGTTCATTTCCACTATCAAGTTTTGTTGAGCACGCGAACGAACAGGGGTGTTACATGCTTTTAATACTCTGGAGGGGCGATAAACAAGTGCATTCCTTGTGACCGCACTATTAGAACAATAAGGTTTAGATATCACGTAAAATGATATGATACTAACTCCCAAAATCTTCAACTGGACAGTTCACACATTCCTGGCATGAGATTTAATTGTGGGTTCAAAAGGGGAACGTGGCGGTGGCTCGTACGAGAGACACAATTAGGGCCGGCCACCGCACCGCCGCCGCCACCACCGGGCGCGTTGTGCTCTGTTATTTATAGCTCAAATTTAGAGCATATCTGGGAACGAACAACGCCCGAAGATCCTTTATTTTGTTCTTGGTTTTTGTTCATCATTACTTTAGAAAAGCATTTGTTCTTATCTTTGTTTCTGTGGTACAGCGGTAGACGAGCAGAACATTATACTCTGTGTGTGTCGCAGTCTCATACTGTGAGTGAGACACTGCCATAGTGTTATGGCTAACGAAACTCATGTTTAATTCGCAGTGTTTTTTATATTCTGGAAAGTTACTTACGAAAAGTAAAAGCACTATAATCCGAAATATAAAAAAGTGTTGTATAAATATATGTATGTTAGTTCGCGCTCGTCCTACTTTGTAATATATTTCAATTGGTGCTCGTGATCTAGTGCGATCTGGCCGATAGTGGCACTTTGCTTATCTCGACTCTAGAAGATTAGTGTAAACTTACAAATGGGTAACCTGTATTATATTTATATTAATAAATCATTTGTAGTAGGTTACCACAGCCGTCAACAAACATGATCTGTTTTATTAGAGACACCATGAGTTAAGAATAGATTAGACAAAAATCTAGATGGTTTGAAATGACAAACTTTATTTATCTTCTTATAATCTCATCCATCTTCTTATAAGTTTTGAATATATTAATGATCTCAATTAAATTACCAATCCAACTAAATTGGTAGGTCAACTCAAGACATGGTCTACAAGATTTATTCTTTACTTCTATTTTACATTCAAATCTTAATGAGTAGATGTTTGCTAATACAAAAGATAAAAGAAGTTCAAAAACTTTCACAAACAGTCGTCTCGTGCCGTTCGATTTAAAGAATTTTCAGTAGGACTTCAATCTATCTATCGCCGATAACGCCACTCTTCGAGTAAACGAAAAATATCTATATAAGAGTATAACTGGCGAACAGCGAGTCGATCCCAGTAACTGCATATTCCTTTTGATCTGGCGGACAACGGCCGGTAACTCGATCCGGGCGAGTCAAATGGCGCGGGAGGGGGACTTATCTAACGCAATCAATTTGAGCACTGCTTTCAGAATATAAAAGTTATCGTGCAAACGGGCGGCGGCGCGAGCAATGAAGGTACCCTCTCGAGACCAATTTGAGTCATCTAATTTCTTTCAGCCGCCGCGATTTACGACAAAACAATGTTACGGCGGAAAGTTGGAGCGCGTAAAGTCGCGATTTTTACCTCACATCGACCGCTCGCGATAATAAAACACTTTAAAACACTTAACTTTTCTTGGCGTAATGAGTTTCCGTGCTCTCGACGCTCGGGGACACTCGCAACTGAAATAAATGATGCGATTTAAAGTTGTGACGACAAACGGGCAGGTAGTCATTTTATTAAAATGCGAGCATACCGCGAGGGGCCCGCCGCCCGGCACGACGAGAACCGCTGCGTTACATATGTTTATTAACCCTTCATTCACGTATGGGCATTCTGAAATTCGGGGCCGGATGTCACTGCTGAAAATATAAGGGTTGATTAAAAAAACAAATCAGGACAATACAAGGTATTCCTTTTCATGACACTGGCACTTCTAATATAAATATAAAATGCAATGTTCTCTTCAACTTTCAAGTAATGTTGAGAATCTGTCTCGCACCACTGAATAGATTTCCATTCCTTTTTTTCACGGAAAGACATTCCGTCGGTATCTACCATCCCCGGGTGAAGGTTGGCGATACCTTAACATATGCAGATGTAGGTGAAGGTGTCCGGGTGAGGCCGGGCCCGGCGCTAGTCGTGAGTCGTGCGGGCGCGGGTCGCGGCAGTAGCGCGCCGCCCGCCACACTGTGAGTACGTGTGCCGCGCCTTCCGCACACTGCTCGCCACGATCTTCGCGCTGTGTCAGTGCTGTGCTGTGCTGTGATTCGTGACAGTGAATTATAGCCGCCGCTAAAAGTTATCTCATTCATTTTCTCATTCTCTCTTATATCTCATACTCTCCTCGCGGCTATCAACTTCTGATGCAGCGACAACTCACACCAGAATCTAGAAATCGTGACGTAAGTAAGCACTCATTAGCCTCATCCGGAATGCTTATTAGTACCATCGTCTTTTGTAAGAGGCTCGCCTCAGAAGCTAGGAGTGTAACATGAGCTTTGACGGGTTCATTAGAACTGATCGTAAGAGACAAACGTTTATACTCATGCGAGAAGAGCGTTAAGTTTGTATTTCAGTGGTGCCGGTATAATTAATTTGTTCTACTCAAATGTTCTATTATTCTTCTCCTCGACCGTCTCATCAAATTTAAGATGTTCAGAGCAAATTTGGCCGTAATGCGAGTGGGAGTGGAGGAGATTAAGGGCCGGAATCTGGGGCGGCCGTTTCAAGAATGAGAGGTTTGGTGTAACAGGCACGGATAGGCCGGATGAGGCGCCTTTAAATTTCCACTTTATGAATTCTCGCCGCGTAGTGGAGCTATCTGGGGGAGTCTCCGGATCTGCCGGTCATTACGGCGGACCTCTTATAATTTTTGAGATGAATATTAAGTTGATCATCCACTTAAAGCTTTCTAGCTGTTTTGTTTGAAATTGCTGAAATTCTAATAAGTTTATCTTAGCGTAGCGTACAATAAGATAATGATTCAATCTGTATAAAATCATAAATCTGTATGTAATAGTAACGAAGTTATGATATTTAATCAACGAAATGTTGTTGAAACTTGTTTGTTTTATGACTAAAAACAGCCATAACTGTAATAAACTAGACACATTTTTTTTACGTTTGTGACCAAATCTTTAAATTACGTTTTTTCATTTAACGGCCTTTTAATGATCGGATGGCAAAATATGATTGTGTACTCTACTATAAAAAAATTTAACGTATATTCCCGATTTTTAATACCTAATCAATTAGTATAAATAATAAGCTAAAAAGGATTAATTACCTAGTAGCTAAAGCTAGTAAGGATTAATTATTGAAATTAACTACCTATATTTTCCTCAAAACTAAAAAAAAACAGTAAATCTGACCCACTACTGAACATAGGCCCTCTCCCAAATAATCTGGTCAACATCACACCTATCCACTAAAATTTGATTAGGAAAGTAGGTATATTTACGGCTCACGGAACCACTAAAATCTTTCACCTGATGGGATGGGAGTCAAGAGTGGCTGGAAAATGTGATGTTTGATAGCTTATGACCTAGTAACATAAGTTGTCCGTGAAAATTTAGCAAAACTGAAGTAAATCAGGTAAATATGT
The DNA here is from genome assembly GCA_036417725.1 of Clanis bilineata. Taxonomy (NCBI): domain Eukaryota; kingdom Metazoa; phylum Arthropoda; class Insecta; order Lepidoptera; family Sphingidae; genus Clanis; species Clanis bilineata. Next base: position 143,272 of record CM071140.1, read on the forward strand.
TTTATGCACTAGAAGGCACTAAATTAATCTTTATATATCATAATCGATAATAGCAGCGATAGCTCAGTTGGGAATGGTACGGACTGCCGAGACAAGTATCGGAGGTTCGAGACCAATCCCAAAATGGAGCATACACCTCTGACTTTTCTATGTTAAGTGTATTTTCATTGTGAAATATCGCTTGCTATAACGGTGAAGGAAAACATCGTGAGGAAACCTGCATACCAGAGAATTTCTTCACAGGAATTTCGAAGGTATGTGAAGTGTACCAACCCGCATTAGGCCAGCGTGGTAGACTAAAGCCTAACCCCTGTCATTAGTAGAGGAGGCCCGTGCCCAGCAGTGGGACAGTAATATTACAGGGCTTATATTATTATTATATATCATAATCATTATCAGCCTATACCCGTCCACTGCTAGACATAAAAATATACTTAAAAAAATGAATTCAAGAAGAAGACTGCCTCGATGGCGTGGTTGTATTTCGGTACGACTACCGTCCTGAGGTCTCGGGTTCGATCACCGGATCGGGCAAAGTGATATTGGTTTTTCCATATCAGCCCGGAGTCTGGAATTTGTGCCCGATATGGCGATAGGATATTTAAAGCGATATTTTAAGCGCAGCGTAGGACGTCCACCTACAAGGTGGACCGACGACCTGATAAAGGTCGCAGGAAGTCGCTGGATGCAGGCCGCTGTCGATCTGGAAATCTTTGAGGGAGGCCTATGTTCAGCAGTGGACGTCCTATGGTTGATGATAATGATGATGATGATGATGATGATGATGGCGATAGGCCCGCCCCCTATTACATCTGGGACGGAACTAAGCTCGGCAAAATGTGGGTGTACTAGTGGGCTAGTGCGACTCTGCCTACTCCTTCGGGGATACAGGCGTGACCTTTTGTTATGTGTTGTTATTCAAGAAATATAGATATGATGAGATTTCTTTAACAAATATTGCTTGTATTATAATTCTAAAATGTATGTTAACTGCCTCATGCCTGGACAGCCTCACCGCAATAAATTGTACGCGCACATCCTTCAGTAAAATTAAAATGATACATTGTTATGAATAACGTAATGAAATGTTTATGCTTCGTTTTCAATTATATTGTTACGTAAAGTGGTTGTATTCAAGAGAACAATAACACCTCTCAACGGCTTTTAAGGTCATTACTTCTGTAAAGAACATTTTATTATTTACGTTTACTCTGTATAAATTATTACTATCATATTGCTTTAGAATTCAGAACTGTCTACAATGTTTGAGTGATTTTAAAAACACAAAAGTATAATTTTATGAATAGTGGTAGAGCCACGCTGAGAAAATGTTGCCTGCATGAATAAGTTCTGGTTCCCGAAATATTTGAGAGGCCCAAAAGAGGCTCACATGCATCTCTAGCGGTGTCGACGTATGCAAGCGGCGGTGACCAGATGAGCCATCAGCTCGTACAATACAATTACTTTCGTAAGTGAATAAAGGATAAAGAGCCTCACCATGAAGTATGCTATATTCAGTGCTAATAAGAGATCAAGATATAAAATAGGTAACAATCCTAAAACACTAACTGACAAACAAATCCTTTAGCGTTTATAATAATTATTTAATAACATTTTGAATACCTTTATAGTAAGCAGAAGCAATGGCCTGAGCAGTAAAATTTCTCGCAATCGTAAATGTATTCGAATTCGCTACGCACTAATGACATTTGATCAATATTTCATACAAATTTCATAGACGCGCATCGAGCTCGAATACATTTACGATTGTCAGAATTTTTCCTGTTCGGGCCGCAGTTCCCGAGACAAAATGTGTAAGGTTGGATTTTTCTTGATGATATTTAGTCCTATTTCTTCGCATCACTTCCTTCATAACCGAATAATCGCGAACTTTAATGGAGGTAAGGCTTTTATTGACATTTCGTGGTTCATTAGATGGTCACGCCATGCCGCACGAGGACCCCAACACGCGACCAACTTTTACTTCTATTTACTTGAATCTTATCTTGATGCTTTTGAACTGTAATAATTTCCTGTTAGGTAATATCGTAGTCAGTCATGATAAAAACATTGAACTTAATTGAAATTGACAATTATCAAACCGTTCACATTTGTAATAATTAAGATTATTCACGTCCAGTGACATGCGGCAAGTCTTCCTCTCTCCCGTAGTTTAATCTGCTCAGATTAGAGCCGAGTACATAACGCTCGTGCATTATTAAGTGGAACTCTCCTCCGCTCCCCATTGTCCCGCGAACTGGCCGACTTTTAAAATGCTATATTTAAATATAAATATTTGCGTCCGTTTATGAAGTCTGCGCTGTATTATCTAGTTTCTACTTAACCTCATTCGGAGGAAAATTGCGTTGGATTTTTGTGACTCCTTAGATAAAACGACTTTAAATATTAAAATAAGAATGGAGGAGTTCTTGGCTTAACGAGGGGGATTACGGCGGAAAAATGTATTTTGAAGTGGCGGCTCCGGTTTCAAATCCAGGCTTGCGTTAATTTGGGAATTGAAGTATTAGCCGCTGCCCGAAGATTTACTTGCTTATAGATTATGCTTAGGGAATATTTTAGTTTATTTTATGTAACATTTATAATGTTGAATACATTTTTCAGAGTTTTATAATTATAAAAGTCTGTTGTTAGTAGGGATTGTTATTTTAATATTTCTCCTAAGTTACTTTTTAATTAGATAGTGCTTTCGCATCATGGGACATAATTATTTTTACGAATGGTCGGTTCACGAAAGTCCACGACCATCCTTGGATAATACAGGCGGGAGCTTTACTTATACGAAAACACTTTCTTATACCGTTTCAGCGTAATGTGTAGCCCATCTACACATAAACAACAATTCTATGAAGAATTCAAGCACAACCTCAATAGATATTAATTTGTGCGGTACAATGGCAATACATCAGCAGGACATGTCACGGCAGGTCGCCGCCGCGCCGCCGCGCCGCCGCGCCGGTCGCCCGGGGTCCGACCAGGACGTATGAGCATTACATACATTGTGCTAATTATTATAATCGCCAGTAGGAGATAGACAAAGATATGAAATAACATCTTGCTAGTGTATTTCACGCGGTGAAAAAGATTTATGGAGGCCCGAGTATATCAACTTCCTAAAATTGCGGCTTGGCATTACCGTGGTTTATGAACAATGATAACCACTTACGACTCGTCTGCTAAAAAAAAATTGTAAAGACGGTTGCGGAGACGTTTTTAATCAATGTGATGTCAGGATGTTAATTATTAATATTATCTCAGCCTCGCCGTCTACTGCTGGATGTTGGCCTCCCCAAATGAGCGCGAACCATCCCGGTCCTGAATTTTAATTACTAATAATAACGAACTATTTATAATATGATGTTTTGTGTTAAACTTAAATGTGAATCTTACTAATTAACTTCATTGTGGGGTCGGTTTGACCTAGGGTTTTAACTAATTCCAGTTAGTTTTTCCGACTACCCACTTATGTATATATGTTTGTTCACTTGTCTAACGTCAATCCACTCTAAGAAATCAAGACCATGTGAAGAAAACGATGTTGCCGATCAGGAATCTGAACTTAGGACCTCTCAGCCCACAACTCATAAAGATTTATATAACTATGTCTATATTATAATAATTATACTTTACAAAACACGTGTAAGATAACAGTTGGCTCATTGTGAATGCATTTCGTCTTTCTGAACAGCTACTCTATCATTTAAGAATTTATAGAGGTTTCTTTAAGGGGTCAGCATCGTACAGCCATTGCGATGAGTACCCACTGAACAGACACCGCTTACAATGACGTGCTCATTTTAACTCTTCAAGCATAATTTAGTTTCCCTTTTCGCGTAGTGTTACAACATTTTTCAAATGAATAGAATACCTAGTTATTTATCATTAACCTATATATCTGTTTCACTTATATACCTATCTGTCTACCCATTCAGGAACAAACGTAAACTTATGTTAAGAGTTATTTCATCAGTTAAGTATGTTAATAAGCTGATGCTACACGGTCCAACCTTGTGGTGAGTAGTTGCCATCGCCCTTGGACATGGTTAATGCCAGGGACACGGTCAACCCGCGGCGTATCTCGAGAAGGAAAGGATTGGGGTTATCCCCGTATAAACAGATATGGGCTTTTCGTATTCCGTAAACCATAGAAAGACTACGAACTGTTCTAACGTCATTGCGATAAACATCAGTAGCTGTAGAAAAGGCCAGAGAAGGTATAATTTGGACAATTAAATATTTTTTCGCGTCGACCTTGTTACCCACTGATGACATTTGTGTAATATTTCATACAGAGGTCGTAGCTTGCACCGACCTTGATTTTACTTTGAATATCAAAATTTTTCGAATACGTTTCGGCAAAATAGAAATACTCGGGGTTCTGATTACTCGTATATCATCATCATCATCAGCCACAGGACGTCCACTGTTGGACATATACCTCCCCCAAAGATTTCCAGATCGACCCATACACACACACACACCTACTAGGTGAACAGACGACCTGATAAAGGTCGCGGGAAGTCGCTGGATACTCGTATATGCGTTAATTTTATATGCCTGGCTATAGTCAATATTTACTAAACACGTACATTGGTCTATTTTGAGTGATCAATAGTTAGACCACACTAGAATCCTCTTTCCGATATTTAGAAATGGCAAAGAAAGCTGAGAACAGCGAGGGGGCGGACTCAAGTCACATAAATTTTCTGCATTTATTGTCTTTATGGTTTTGGTTAATGGTCATTTTGTGCAGAAGTGTTTTAGCTATATTTTGGGAACCATGCCAGACTTACATTATACTAATAAGAAAAAAATAACAATTAAATAAAAATAACGATTCTCAGGTCAACTAATTCCCTATTTAATAGTGCGCAATATTAATACCGCACGTCGGTGATTAACACTCATGTTCAGAAATGAGTGTATAGTGTTACATAGCTCATGAACATAATAAATTATTTAGTTGTTCAGAAAATTAACACAGTTTCCATAACTTGCCTACAGACGGAGGTCTCCACTTGTATGCAAATATATCGGGCTTGTCTAGTACAATAGCATTGTGGGCACTCCGCCGGGCACCGAACCAACACAGACATATCTTACACATAGATGTTAATAACAATAAAGCCATTCATTTGGCAACACTGCAGAATGTTGTTCAACATATGTATAGTCGGTTGTGTTCAAAAACAATAATCGTTTCGTGCGTGTTCACTCGATGCTTATTTTTCCATATATTCTTGTTATCCGTTTCATTTTTAGTAGTTTCATTTTTTTTAGTTTCATTTCATTTATAGTAGTTTCTATACGTTACTGAGTCACTCGCATTCGACAAAATAAAGCAAGTTTCAAATAAATATCAAACCAACGTAGCAAAACTAGTGCAACGGGCAAGCTAGACTTAAACTGGTGTACATTGATATTTTTATGGGAGTTGAAATATATATACAAATATGTTGTTGATAAGCCGACTGGACATATTCAACGATAATAGCCCAGGGGTTAAGAGGTTCTAGATTCGAATCCTAGGGCGAACAATATTTTATGCGGGTTATTTTAGAAAGGTTATTTTATGTAATGTTTGGGGGAGGCCTACGTTCAGCAGTGGTCGTCCTAAGGCTGATGATGATGATTTGAGTAAGGATTGCCTAACACAGGCGGCCGATCACCAATACTGAGACAAATCCATAATGATGATGATGTTCCAACTGTACTCTGGAGTGCGAAAACGGCTGATGGAGAGATAATGTTGTTTGACCTGATCCCAGCTTCTCCTTTCCTAGCCAGAACCACGCGGGCCGGCTTACGAAACCACAGCTTGGTGGTCTCGTCCATCGCGGCACGAACCAAAAGGTTTTCTTCTTCCTACTTTTGCCGAACCATTAAGCTGTGGAATAGTCTGCCGTCTCGCGTGTTCCCTCCCTCCTATGACATTGGGTCCTTTAAGCGAAGCGTGAAGAAGCATTTATGCAGGCCGGCATGACTCTGGCGACCATTCATAAACTATGTTTATCGATGGTCGCTGGTTTTTTTTTGGACTGCACTACGCTTACCATCAGGTGTAGTGTAGTCACTTTGCCGTGCTCGGATAAAAAAAAAATAAAAAAAAAATGTGTTTGTAAGATAAATAGTTAGTGTGTGTTTATACGCACCATGCCGAAGCTCCCTTAAATTTTAGTTTACGGAATTTAAAAACCCTGTACATTGTAATTACATGTGGTGAGATATGCCGTTATTAATAACAATTAGTCTGGTGCGTCTCAGCGTGACGTGTTCGCCGCTAATGTGTGTGTTCCGACTCCCGACTCCCGACTCCCGACTCCCGACTCCCGACTCCCGACTCCCGACTCCCGACTCCCGACTCCCGACTCCCGACTCCCGACTCCCGACTCCCGAGCCCCGGCGTGTTTGCACACACAATCTCGCTGCGGGACACTCACACAGCACCGCCCGCGCCGCCCGCGCCGCGCCGTTGTGTTGCCATATTGATCAATTACCGGTTATACGCCTTATTCCTTTATCAAATTGTATCTCCCCTAATTTAGTATTACTTGGATATTAATTTGGAAGTTTTAATGTGTCTGTATTATTTAACCACTCGTCTATTTATGTATCTGGGTGGGATTACCGAAACGGGGACATGACTGGTACTAGCCATGAAAAAAATATTTTACATACATACATACATAAACTCACGCCTGTTTCCCGTTGGGGTAGGCAGAGACTAAGGAGCGCCAATTGCCTCGGTTCAAACACACCTCTTTCGCTTCTTCCACAGTCATCAGTCTTTTCATGCACGCTCGTCGGTTACGAGAACTCCTTATTTGGCCCTTTTCTAAAATATCGCCAATATTAAAAATATTTTAAATTCGAAAAATATTCATATGTTCAGAAAGTAAATAGTTTACGATATAATGATAGATAGATAATAATAATAATCATAAATGAATAACACTTAACAGTCATACATAGATGGAACTCTACACCACGTAGGTACGTACAAGACACTGACAGTTTTCTTAATAACACATAAACTTAAAATATTTGTGGTTCACGTGAACATTTGTAGCGGATATCAAGCACATGGTCGGCTACTTGCCCTTTGCATCACGGAGGTCGTGAGCCTATGGCGCGCGGTAGACTCCCCTTCATTACACATCATTCGACGGAAACACGGAGGCTGCGAAGTTTCAGACGATATCCGTGCGTCGCGCCTGTGAACTTCAAACATTCTTATCGTAAAAAGGAAATTACATTTAACCGCCGGCCGTACGAAAGTTGATATCGAATTTACATATAATTTGCATAGCAGCCAAAACTGTAAACGATCTTATATTATTATATTAAGTAAACTTTGCTTGAGTCTCTGCCCGTGTGAAAGTGTGTGTACCATCTTTATACATAGTTATTTCTCTCTGCCCTGATCCCACCTTGATGTGGGCTCTACGCAACACACTTTCAAGCAACATGTAAAAAATATTTGGCTTAGCTTTTACGACTGGCTGCCTGCCAGACGTCAACATCCTTCTGGGGGATCCAGTTCCGGCCAAATCAAATTAGAAAAATAGCTTTGCCCGACCTGAAAATCGAATTCAGGTCGGTCTACCAACCATATATGCTGCAACAAGACCAAGCAGGCGGCACCATCATTATACCTATACATAGTTTGTATGTACAAATGCAGCTATTTCTATGCATTTACCTCTATATATAAGTATTATTTTTCCAAGATAACTTAAACATACGAACCGATTTATATGTACGGTGGCTGATCTATTCATGGTGCCAAAAGACAAACACATATAAGGTAAAGCTCGGAAACAATGATTTTTAGCTGTACCATACACGATATAGTTGGTCTGTGGTTACTTGTTGTGACTTGTGAGTGGTTTAAAACTGGCGCAGACAGTATAAAACGTTATCAGTCGCCATGTCTCCGAGCCGCTGCGCCACGCCGCGCCGCGCCGTGCCTACGTTCAACATCTGATAAGGGAGCTCTAAACTTGCTTTATGCTCGCAATAAAACTGCGGGATAGAGCGCCTCTACCGACAGGGTTGTCTCATGAGGGACTGATATTATCAACACAATATACTTGCTTAGTTTGATTAAAGCCTTTGTGGTGAAGTTTTTAAGTATGTGAGCATGGTATAATATCGTTTAATGACGTATCAGTTAAAAATATCCTAATTTAATTTCGATTTGCGGTCCTCGAGCCAGTTGCTAACACATACTTTAGATATCGAACGTTTTTATAATTCTTATATCCACAAATTTTACAATATTTTCAATATTACACCAAAAATCCTATTTCCTAACTTCACACTAGCCACATTATTTGAGTAAATTATATGCAGTATGAATATAACACAGCACAATAGATGTGTTGTGGCAACCCTAGTCGAGGCTCGAGAGTGCTCTCCGTCACTCTCGGCCATATTGTCCCAAACTGTAGCGAATTTTAAACCCTGTGTACCGCCCGGTGTGGCTCGGCGCGGCCCCGAGTGCCGACCGCGTGGGTTTTTATTATAACAGCTTAACTTGTACCACCATGTTTCTAAAGATTTTTGTCTTAAAAATGAACGGCATATTTAGTTTCACTACGGTCCGACATCTAACACAGTAAATGGAAAATAATTTACATACATACACACTCACGCACGCCTGCATCCCACGGGAGAAGGCAGAGAATATTGAACGCCACAAGGAAAATAATTTATCAAAGGTAATTACATTATTTTAGGGCTCTCACGCATGTAAAGTAGATTTAGTTAGTAATTCCTGGACTATGGTTTTGATTGAAGTGAAGTATTTTACATTGCTGAAGTTTACTCGGTGTTGTGGCTTGTTTTATCAATATGTACGTATAATATACATAATTAAGATTCAAGTTATTCACGATTTTTTCTATAGAAATAACTCCACGCAAAAAGTTACTTCATTTTGAATTTTGAAATTGAATTCAAAATAGTCAAAATAAAATTACATTTTTACTTTATTTTGAACATATATGCTTTATAAGAGTGTTACTCTATCGAATATAACGTAAATAGGCGACCCACTTAGTTGGTGAGATGGTGTCCTCAGACGGGCCTAAGCAGATATTTGTGTATCACGGTCCGGCACTTTGTGGGAATAAACACTCGTTTAGTATCGATTCATCGAATATTCGCGGTCGTGCTATTGGTTCGTAGAATTTTGACGAGCGCGGATTTATTAACGTGTGTATTTTTTATATTATTGTGCAGATTGGTTTTGTAAATAAATACACCCAAGAGTCATATCCGTATAGCCGAAGACTATTTTTTCCCAAACCCGAAACAAATAATTGGGTAGATTACGCATATACTTATCTCTGTGTGGTATTATAATGTATGCTTAAGGCTCACCTAGAGCTTGGTTTCACTTTAAAACGATGTTATGTGGACTCCATACAAGATTTTGATTAATTGAGCTTATTTGCTAGTGGGGTACATAAAGCTACTTGACTCTCCGCCAAGTTCATAAATTGCACTGACGTTAATAAAATTATTTCAAAGGCATAAATTCAAGTTGAAATATTAGATGTGTTTCAATGTATAAAGTAGGAATGTAGTTTTTTTACAACATTGCAGTCCGGTGGTATCTCACCTCCCCCCGCCCCGCCCCGCCCGCACACGCCCCGCGCTCGCCCCACCATCCTCAGAACACGATACATTTCGCAAAAAGTGTATTTTGTTACCCACAGTGACAATTTTGCCGTTCTCTCTCTGTTTTATAACATTGTTGGCTTAAAGCGTGTTACTTTTGCCAAATATTGCGACAACGAAGTAACAAATAAAAAAAAATATCGACAGTAACTCCAGACGTTTTCAGCTGTCAGAGGCCGCGGGGTCGAATCATGTGCCGAGATAAATGTTTGTATGGCCCACATATATTTGTTTCGGGTCCAGACCCGCGACTACGAAACTTTCGGTCTCAAAACACCCAGGTGTTGTGAGACCGAAAGTCTCGTAGTTTCTGAGACCTACGTTACAGTTTATACTTAGTGTGGGGACAGGACTCAGGACTAGTATATGTGTGACAGTCGAGTGTATTCATTAATTTATATTTATTTACCAAAATCTTTGACTTTTCAAAAACGTAATTTAGTTGTCATGAAATCACGTGGTGGTGGATTCTCTATCATAATATAGTTTTATGAAGTTGGACGTTTGAATGCCCAAGGTGGACTTATGTATATATTAACTTACATTATGATTCTCAATGGATACTTAATAATTAAAAAATAGACTATTTTTTTGATTATATTTTTATAACAAAAAATGTGTGTAGTTTAGGAATAAGACATTAATGTTTAGGATGAAACGACAAAAGTTCTCATTTAAAAACATTTGTATTAAAGTAAAACGTCAATGTGGTTCAGACGCAACAATAAACGCCAAGTACAGATTTCCGCGGAACAGAAAAGTGTCGAGCATAAAATCCGATTCTAGCAGCCACTGAAATAAAAGCAGCAATTATAATATTATTTTCTCAAGAACCGTATCATAAGTTTTTACTGTCTGGTTAGGGCCGCAACACACATAACTTTTACAACCGGCGATTAGCGATTTTGCGACCAGTGTGTTTTGGCGACATACTGCGTTTGCGCTTAGAATTGATGTTGGGCGAATTGGCAACTTTGATGTTTAATATTTTAGATGACATTTTAGTTGCGTTGGATGGAATAAATGCAAAATATATTATATTCTGTATTTCGATGTCCTCCACTGGTGGACAAAACCACTTCTTTGTGCAAGTTGTCCTCCGGTAGGAGACAATGCGACCTAGATTTTCCCGCTGTCCTCCAGTGGTAGGCAAAAATTGGAAGACATCGGTAATGCACGATTTGAACCTAGTATCAAATAAAGTTCAGCAACGATACTATGTGGAGATTTAAAAGAATAGATCATATGTGTGGGATCTGATAAAGTTCAGTGGCCTCAATATTATGCCTGAGACACTGGCTGAATAAAGTTAATTTATTTCCTTCTACATTAACAGCTTCCCAGGCGCAGTGTGTTAAACATTACCCGCTGAGGACAGACTATTATAAATTCAAACCCGGCATGGTGACAAAATAACATTTACCAGATTTGTTAATTCCTTGTTTTAAATGTGGACAATCAAATAGCAGGTATAATTCACTCACACTATAATACATATCTCAGCATGGCGTCAAGATTATGTACATGAATAGTGAGTGCATTAATTTTTATTATAATGTAATGTTCGCCGATCGCGGCAACTGGCCTTTAGCGCTCGCGAGTAAAGGCACATTGGCTGCGGCTAAACTTTTAATAGTAAAACCGCATCTCACATGCGGAACAATGAGCGCAATAATGAGGGAGTTTCTATTGGCACCCACACACCGCATCGCCGCACCACACCGCACCGCACCACACCGCGCCGAGGACTAGCTGGGAATTGGTTTCCTTTAATCTATAACGCTATATTCATTCATGATTTGCACCTTACTTTTCATATTATGTTAAAGCCTTTGCCCCGTAATTTATTTTTTGGTTCTTCGTATGGCAATATGCTTTTTTTCCAACATTTCTGAATTAAATGCTTGAGAATGTATACATTTTTGTTTAATGAGATGCGAAGATAATTATTTTCGATGTTTGTAACATAAAATATATACATATGTCCACACTGCACAGTAAAACAGAAATTAAATACTTTACTATATTATTTGCGGGCAACAGTATCGCTTTCGAACGCACAGCACTCGTGTGGAATTAATAAAGTTAGATTACATTTGAAACTCCTATTTGTTGCGGTAAGAGGGGGTGCGCCGGCGGCGAGGGGAGAGGTGCCAAATTTTCATAACTCCATGCGATATCCAAGGGCGCGCAATTTACTGGTCAATTTAGCACCTAATAAATCTTTGACCGGTTTTTTGATTGGTCGAAAAAGATTGTTTTGTTGTACAATTCGAATTGAGTTTTCAAAGAGAAAACAATTCATATTTTTTATAATACAATAGAAACTCATTTAGCTTTCTTTTGGTGAAATACAACCTTAGGTTTCATTCATTAATCTAAGACACTGCAAAGAGGGACCCGTTCGTCATGGCGCCACAGTTTCAAGGAGTCACTCTTTGTATCTCCGAGAGTATTGGTATCCTCGGCGTAGAAATCTCGAATAAGGTGCAGTTTAGGAGTCATTTGGAGGACAAAGCCAAACTGGCTAGCAGGAAATTGGGTATCCTGAACAGGGCTAGGCGGTACTTCACGCGGAAACATAGATTAACGCTTTATAAAGCACAAGTCCGTCCCCACGTGGAGTACTGTTCCCACCTCTGGGCAGGGGCCCCAAAATACCTGCTAAACCCACTTGACTCCTTACAAAGGCGCGCTTTTAGAATCGTCGACGATACCAATCTCACGGATAAAGTGGAGGCGCTGGGGCTGCGGAGAGACTTCGGGTCTCTCTGTGTGTTTTATCGCCTCTACTACGGGGAGTGTTCTGAGGAACTGTTTAATATGGTGCCTTCAGCACCATTTTACCATCGTACCACCCGACATCGCAGTAGAGTTCATCCTTATCACCTGGAAACAATCCGCAGGAGTACGGTGCGTTTCCAGCGGTCTTTTTTACCACGTACATGCAAGCTTTGGAATGAACTTCCTGCGTCGGTGTTCCCCGAGCGCTATGACTTATCCCTCTTTAAACGAGGTTTAAAAAGAGTATTCACCCAACGGTAGGCAGCGGCTTGACTGTGCCCCTGGCATTGCTCAAGTCTATGGGCGGCGGTTACCGCTTACCAACAGGCGGACCGCTAGCTCGTCTGTCAACGACGGCAATAAAAAAAAAAAAAAAAAAAAAGACAAAAAAATGATGTCTAGTTATTAAATTACACCTACTGTGCAGGGTGGGACGTTGTGTAGCGCCTAGTGGTGTGTAGCGGTTTGTAACGGTGTGGGACGTACAAAACGAGACGATTACAACAAGAGCATTGTTCTAGTCAAGCGCGCTCCGTTTGAGGTGCACCCGAAAAGTTCGCAGCTTTTACCCAAAACGAAGCACTTGCTTTTTTATTCGAACATGATGGCCAGTGAAAGATGAAGTGACTACACTACACCTGTTGGCAAGCGCAGGATGTCGGTGGTCATCAAATCGTGCCACACTGGCTAACTAAACATCCAGATGCAATGAAGTGTATCAAATAATATCAATTAGAGCATCCCAGTCACACTCCGTCACCATCACGATTCACGACCATACTGTAAGTTATTCCGCGCACGTGCCGATAGCACCAGATTACTGTCACAGCGAGGGATGAGAACACGAGAACACTTCGCTTATCTTCCCATGGGGTGAAAGGGAACAGGGGCGCATTAGTTTAGCTGTGTAGAGCCCAACAAGCTATAAATAAAATCTCCCTAAACGGGAGATTAGTGGTTACATAATCACTTATTTATTAAATCATAGCGATCTTGAATCGATTCGAAGTTAGCCAATCATTTTTTAAATATCTTCTACACTTTGAAAAAATGCTGCTATTCTTCAGTCCTTTATTACGATCATCGATTCCCCTGATAATATGCCAGGGGCCCATCGAAGCCAGGCTACCGCAAAAACTTAAGAGTTTGGATTAGTAATGATTTTGTTGTGGGTTGAATCCTTTATGCACATCTAGTGGTCTATGTGTCGTTATTCGACTTAGAACTTATGATAGTTTAGTCGTATCCATTTTGTAGCTATGATAAAACACTCATTGATCCAGTTTCAAACTAAACAATGGTAGTAGCTGTATGCGTGTACCGTACGTCTATCCGTAAAGAATGGCTCTGTGCGAGTAGTATGGCTACTTTAAGAGGTGGATAGATTGACACAAGTCTATACTTTTTAAAAGTAAAGGCGGGCAAAATGTAAATGGGCCACAATATTCAGATTAAGGTAAACAAAAATCTGGCATAATTATTTTATCACACTATTAAGAGAATAATTAAAAAATCTATTAACTTAAATCTTTAATAATACCTAAAGCTTGTAATATCTTTGCGAGTTGCGAATAAGGTACACAAGTTTGAATCGCGCTCGGCCGTAGGTTCCACTCCCCCGAGGGCGGACGTTGTACATGAATTAGTTTTCAGTTAAATATCAAAGCGAGCCGGTTTCGTGCATAATTGAATAATAAACAACTGAATACATTGTTTTATTATTGGTCAAGTACATGATTCAATAACTGTGTATGTGTAAAATTATAGAAGTAATTTGATGTTGGGAGTGACTATGACTATAGTATATATAGTACTAGTATGACTATAAAATATAATGATTTTGTTCAATATATTATACATCTACCTCTAGAGGTATAATCTCTCATCATTAACGTGGGCAGAGCACAGTAGATAAGTAGTTGTAAACGCATAGATTGGTGGTAGTGTAATTAGTTAGAGCTATATATATAGTCATTTAACATTGGTTAGCTGAAACAAGATCTATGCAAGGATCGGTTTTTGTATTTGTGTTGACTGTTGGAGAACGGATCACGTGCTATCATGACGTATATTGTGTGTAATAATTTAATCTTTCTAGGTACTTGTCGTAATGCAATCTCATTTTATATCATATGGATTGTAGGTGATACGTAGTCATAGTCTCCAAGAACCAATGAATAATAATGAAAAACAATCTCTTTGAATTTACAATATTTATACATGTAATAAACTACAAACGGCAGGTTTATGTACCAATTTGTATGAAACAAAATAAATCTGATACAATCTGAGCGGCATGATTTATGAGAACCCCACGCTTGTTTGTCTCCCGCGTGCGCCTCCAGTACGTGCCTGCTCTCGTAGATTGAGCGATAACGCGACATAAAGCAGTTTATGTGACGGGGGGTCGTTGGGGCCACCGAGCTAAGTGCAAATATATCTACTGCATCATTTAGTTTGAATGTAAATCCAACTATAAATAAGCTATCTGTTGGCTACTGCATTGTTATATTGAAATGTAACTTTGGAATACTGAAACGTTATCAAGTTCGATGATTAAATATTGAGAGCGTTAAAGAAACAGTCCATTGGTGGTTTATCAACAAACTATGAATCTTAAGAACAATGTATTAAGAGGCAGAATGTAGACAATTTTGATGGATCACGAATATTTCAAAGAAAACCTGTGTGAAGCTTACTGCCGCTATTCGTACGGTAGGAGAGTTACGAAGGCTCAAATACACCGTTATTTTCCCGATTCCCATTCATATCCCTTGGAGTCGTCCAAGTTATCAATGTCCATGGGCGATGGTAAATAATTCACATCGAGTGGGCTGATGCTCGCCGTCTGCTCGTTTGCCTCTATAAGGCAACTTAAAGAACCAAAAAGAGATTAATTTAAAGAAATAATTTAATTACAGTTTTCTTATAAATAAAATCAGTGATTAATTTATTCAGTAGATGCGTATCTACTGATTGCTTATTGAAATATTTTTGTATTAATTATTCATTATGTGCTTTTTGATTTCCATTGAAATGGAATAATTCTTAATGAAGCAGCGTTCACGGCTCAGTTGCTGCATTTGCTTTGATTTCTAAACGAATATACATTATAATGATAAATAGTTATTTGAAAACTCGCGAAAGGCTGGATGAATGTGAATCGTGATAAAGCCCGATGTTCTAAAGCTGTAAAAGCTCCACGTAACAGGTGGTATTAATAACCCGACCAGATCTCACGCACACTCTGATTAAAGTCGCAAGATATGATTTTAGAGTCGCACTATACAGCGCTTGGTTTTTAATCGCCCCTTTGGTCTAGTGGCATCAATGTGGGTCGTGGACCGGGAGGTCCTGGGTTAGAATCCCAGATCGGAATAATCAGTCAGGCAATCAAAATTTTTGTTTGAGATTTTTCAATCTACATAATATCACATTATGAGGTACCCGAGGTTAGAATTTGTGTTCAGATAAAATGGTTCCACCTAACAAACACATAGTCCTAACCGCACACTAGCTTGAATCTGTGTCGTGGATATCAAGAACTACGAGGGACTTACCTGAAACAATAATATATATGGATCGTAGGACATTTGTCTCGGTATGGGCCTACTGGTCCACTACAGTACTATACACTGCCGAAACGGCGATAGGTTCGTACTCTATACCATTTATAGTGATACTATTGTATATAGGTACGTTCGCAGGATATTTTGTATAAGAGAGTAAGCCGCTCAGTCTGCAATAAACTACCGAATAGAACACGCGTTTTATTGTGCTCCTTGTACGGAATATTACACCATTAAGGAACGGAAATAAGTCTAGCTCACCTCTGCCTACCCGTACGATGACAAAAGCGTGACTTTATAGCGTTGAAACTATCTTGAGATAAAATTTCGCGATTATTCTTATCGCTAAAAATTCCTGTTTGCTATTTTCAATTGTATCTATTTGAATTTAATAAATAAATCCATTCCTTCTTGCTACAAAAATATCACTCGGAAATAAATTGTAGTGCGCGCTAGCTCTAACAGGTGGAGAATTAATAGCTCAGATAACTCGGTAGGATTAGTGGAAATTATAGGCATACAGCCGTTTCAGCTCTTAATGGTTTTACACCACTTGTTATTATTATATGTAAGAGGTATGCTCTTTATAAAATCAGTATGGTGATAATGGTGGTAGGATATAGGTACGTATTCGGCTGGATAGCAAATACCGTACACGTGGCGGTAAACCTGCCGTAATTACTTATACATATCATAGATATATCACGTTTGTGTGGTGCGAGTTCCAAGACCAGCCAGTGGTGGCGGACACCGGGTGGCGGTGGTGGGGGACTCTCGAGAGGTTTGCGACATGACTTGTATCTCAACCATGAGTTTGTTGCACGTATTTACGCGAGTGAGGACGTAAAATATTTGTATGGAAAACGTCAGTTCCCCGCGTTAACTTCTAGAGGCGTTGGGGTGTTTGTCATATAAATATTTTACGGAGTCGCTAGCAAGTAATATAAAAAAAAATCATAGTTGACCTTTTGATGGTTGGTTGAAGTCGCAGACGCAGGGTCTCCATCGGTCATTCGCCTCCCTTGCTAATAATGTCTAGTGAGAAATTATTTTTTCTGTAGCTGAGTTGCAAAATCGGAAACCTTATAATTTCATCGTAAAGTGACCGTCCGTATAAACAATATACAATAAACACAGTTGGTACTATGTTTGGATGGTAGAGTTAATTATTTAGAAAATAGTATTCCAACGTTTTCAAAAACAGTTCTCAGTTTATGCGGAACTCATCACTGAGTATAAACGAATACATAACATAACATAACATAAGCTGACACCTGTATCCCCGAAGGGGTAGGCATAGCGCACTAGCGAACTAGAACACCCACATTTCGCCGAGCTTAGTTCCGTCCCAGATGTGATAGGGGGCGAGCCTATCGCCATATCGGGCACAAATTCCAGACTCCGAGCTGATATGGAAAAATCCAATACCACTGTGCCCGACCCGGGGATCGAACCCGAGACCTCAGAACCGTAGTCGTACCGAAATACCACCACGCCACCGAGGCAGTCGAATATATAATCGAATACGCACTTGGATAATCTTTTAAGCAGTTTAAAAATTGGATCAATATTAAGAAACCGTTGTTACGAAATTTTATAATTACCCTGTAAAAATAACTCGCTATTAAAATTCAACTTTTATGTTGTATTTATAGCAGTGGCCGATAGTCAGCGGACGTGTTATGTATTTTTTTACCCGAGCACGGCATAGTGACTACATACATAACATCCGATGGTAAGCGAAAACATACCAGCGACCATCTACCGTATGTCAATCGAAGGCTACCGTGTCAGCCTGTATAAAAGCTCTTTCACACTCCGCTTCAAGGACCCATCTCCACCGCTAAAAAAAACTCCGAATAAGTGCCAAAAAACTCTGAGACTGTACAGTTTATACACATGAAGAAAATAAGCCCAAAAACGTACTTACCATATTTTCACAAACAGTTACACATAGAAGCAACCCCCCCCCCCTCTCCTCTAACTTCCCCGCCCGTCAGTAATTAATAAGCAAGTTGGCCATTAGAAGACCCGTTAATCTTGTGCCGGGAGTGCCGGGAGTGCGCAACTAAGGGTCATCGCTAACTAGGCGGAAAATAACGCACGCACGGAACGTTCGCGCATTAAAGTAATACACCTCCAAGGTTAATATTAACATGATTTGGTGACTATATTCTAATTTCGACTTAGAAATACTCGTGTCACCTATAAAAATATAGAAAATAATGATAACATGTCTTCAACATGTACGCATTCTATTACTGCAAATAGAGAACTAATATGTTAGAAGAAGACTAATATGGTTGTAAAGCGTAAATTCATACATTCTACTATTCCACGTCAGTTCTATTTTTAGTTTAGTTCGCTATAATAAAAACGACGAAAATACTTTTAATACAAATGCGTGAGAGGGGTTAGTATGCGATGACCCTGTGTTACCACAGAATATACTGCGCGCGGGTGAGCGGTGAGCGCCGGCTTTGAAATATGAAAATCTGGGGAACAGTTTCCAGTATTACTTTAATTATGAATTGCTTTTAGTTGTACAGCGCTCAGTCTACTGCAATGTACAAATTAATGGTGTTCGCAGACGTTGCTATTGTCTATTCCAATTCGGTAATTATTTTATAAAATATCCAAAGTGTAATGAAACTGCTTGTAGAGACACAGCACAGCACTACCGGAGTGCTGGACGAACAATTTTAAAAGAGTAGCCAACACTACTATTTATTTAATTCGTAGGACCTATTATCATTCCGCATTTGGCAAAAATAAGGTGAATGTGACAAAATTGTCAAGACGGCCATGACAGTCTAGCAGGTAGGTAGGTACATAGGTCGCAATTTTGAAATTGAATCATGAATTTCACAAATACCCACATCAAATACAATTTAATCCGTTCATACAATAGTAACGAGTATTAGATTTAGAGCAACAAACCACAATATCTTCATTTAGCATTACATATTGGTGTGGAGTGAGGAGAGACATGTCTAATCGGCCCGCTCGCCGACTCAGCGCGGATTACTTACCTACCGAGTACCGAATGTATTAACCGCATTGTCTCGGGAGCACTTCAGCCTATACCCCCCCCCCCTTCCCGTCGTCCCTCGCGCCCCTCCCTCGTCTGATCTCGACAAGCGCTCAGTTTTAGCCCAGATTTTATCTTCA